>CM070818.1:60452933-60625433 GCA_036326025.1 Chrosomus eos
GTAATGTCATGTGTAACATTGAGCACCATAACCCATTAGAAGAGACTAAAGCATGCTTTGGGTCATGCTGGTCAATAACAGCTTGGGTTATTGATGCATTAGCAGAGAACACCGCTAATAGCCGGCCTGAACACACGGCGTCACTCGTTTCTGATTCATGGATGTTTAAAATCAGAGCTTTATCAGACGCTCTGCTATCTGCTCTATTACAGTTCGCAAAGCACCCATAAAACATTCGTATTGATTGTGTGCTTGTATGAGCCAGTGGAACAGTGTTGTGTAGAGCTGCAGCATTCTGGGTAAATTGAGGATCAATTTGTGTTTAAAATAGAGATCTCGATTCTTCCATGATTCTGAACAGACCGCTGAATAAAAAAGGTTGTTATTTACTAGAGGTTCTGTCAAAATGTTATTTTCTGCAGTCTATTTAAAAAAAAAGTGTGAATTTTTTTTTAATTTTTCAAGAGAATAATAATTCTATGACTCGCTCTTAAAGCCTTCACTTTCATTACTGAAACAATTCAGTGTTTTTGAGCGAATCTCTTGAATGAATGATGATTCAATGAAAAATAAATTTAAGTCACTTGTCATATAAGACCATCTTTATTTTAAGTTACTTTAAATAACCATCTTTATTTTTTTCTCTATTTTGATCGCTTCCATATATAGACATCAGTGATTATATCCAAACTATAAACTTTATTCTCAGTACTTCTGTGATAATTTAAGTTATTGTAAGAAATAGTGATACAGTGTGGTTGAAAAGGCTGTTTTTGATGGTGATAAATGCTCGTTCTTGTCATTTAGGAATAAGATTGTGTGTTTGAATCGCTCCTCTTTAACTCTGTCTGATTTAACATCTTCCTAATTTAAAGATAATTGATTGGTCTCGTTCATAGAATCGCCACTTTATAGTAGTGTAGCATTGCAATACTTTAAAAACTATACCACTATTGAAATTCTGGTGGATATTATATGCTAATAATTAATTTCTTGTCATTTATTTCTTGTTTTAGCCTATAACCGATGCAGATATTATGAATTTTTAGTACATTTTCACTCTGACTCATACACTTTCGAAAGACGTTTAAAGTTAAATCTTTAAAAGCCATAGTTTATTGCCATCACATTAAGTTAGTAGATGATCTTAATCTTTAAATTAAATTGACCAATAAATATCCAATAGTGGCCAATACCGATCAATAATATATTTTTTTTAAATTGAATTATTGTTAGACAGAAATAATGATACCGTGCGGATAAAAAAGCTGTTTGTGTAGATGTTTCATACCTATACATGATAAATGCTTTTAGGATTGATAATAGGGATGGGACGGTATGAGAATTTCATATCACGAGTATAGTGACCAAAATTATCGTGATTATCAATATTATCACGGTTATGTTAAAACGAGATGAAAGTGTTGAAAAAGAACTGATGCTCACACTGAAAACATTACAACAAGTTTTATATTTGAAAATCAACAAACAATATAAAACAGAAGCTATATGCACTTTTTAAAGCAATATTTTATTAATTTCCTTCCTTATAATGACTGTCGTCAATAGCAACACATTATAACACAACGCACATTCATGCATCACAACGGACACACTCATTTTATTAAAATACAACTTGCCGTCTTGCGTCTCCGTTTCATTAAATCAGAGTTTGATAATATTGTTGTGATCATGTTGTCTGGACGAGTTTTGAACGCTGTACAAAATGGATTGTAAGGTAACTTGACCCTCTGAGGTCTTTTTTTCACGTTTTCCTTCGATTTTACATATCTGAATAAATTCACCTTTTAAAGGCAATTACATAACATAATGCCATATGTTTTATATCAAAATGTGCAGAGAAAACCCAGCTCTCTTACTGGTGAGTTCACCACTTGTCCTAGAGCATTGTGTAGAGAGAGAGAGAGAGAGAGAGAGGAGAGAGAGAGAGAGAGAAGAGAGAGGAGAGAGGAGAGAGAGAGAGAGAGAGAGAGAGAGAGAGGAGAGAGAGAGAGAGAGAGGAGAGGAGGAGAGGAGAGAGAGAGAGAGAGGAGAGAGAGAGAGAGAGAGAGGAGAGAGGAGAGAGAGGAGAGAGAGAGAGAGAGAGAGAGAGGAGAGAGAGAGAGAGAGAGAGAGAGAGAGGAGAGAGAGAGAGAGAGAGAGAGAGAGAGAGAGAGAGGAGAGAGAGAGAGAGATGAGAGAGAGAGAGAGAGAGAGAGGAGAGAGAGAGAGAGAGAGAGAGAGATGAGAGGAGAGGGAATTGGCTCTAAAAGGTGAAAAATATCAAGTCCGATTTTTGAAATTCTTCAAATCTCTTGTGGAAACATACCATTACTCATGTGGATGAATTATTTTGGTCCTTGACATGGGTTTCCCAAAGTCTTAGGGTCACAAATGTAGTGTATGAATAAATTAGTAGATAATGAACAATAATTGTCTAAAGTGACATTTTTGAAAAATCGTTTTTTAGTACGAGTTTTGTCTTTGACTCTACCTTCACCAAATGTTAGAGGGACTGAGATAAAATAGGACTAAAATAACTTCCTACTACATATCAAGCTTTATGGGATGTGTGCAAATGAAAAAGTAGCATTACAACAGATCTTTCTTTGAAGCAAAACGTTTACTTTGTGAAAAAACTATATTCACAAAATGTTTTCTTGTCTACATGTCAACTTTTCAACATTTTTTTTCAAACCAAAGATGAACTATATGTTAGAAATAACTAAACCCTCAGTACATTCTATCGTGATTTATAGTGAAACCAGTAATCGTCCCTAATTAATAAGATTGCGTGTTTGAATCGAGATCGCCATCTTTTCAACAACGATAACAGGAAATGCACCGTTTTTAACAACATTCAGGATAATGTGATTTCCTCATCTTTGAGCTCGTGAAGAGCAGTGAGTTTTGGGAGAGTTTTCCTGTGGTCTCTGAATCGGCTCGCTCCTGTTACATCGCCTTGAGGAAACACTACGCCATTGTTTGCTGAGGAATTCACAGGGAATTTTGTGTCCAAAAAAAGGAGGCTTAGCTTCATCCGCACCCCTCCATTGTTTATTATTCACGTTTCGTCACGTTTACCTTTTCTGTTTGGGTCATAAATGCCATTTTGCATCAAGACAAATTTTTAATTTTGGGAATATCACTCTTTAAAAATGTGGCCTTTGAGAAAATGTCTCCATACGCATTAAATCCTGCCTCTCACCCACTTAGGAAAGGAAATACTCTTACATAACACGAGTCAAAAGTTCAGTTTTAATTCAGAGACTGTTGGATTGTGCGTGTTCCTGTTTTCCTCACATGACTCTGAGATGCTTCGGGAATTAGGAAATAATCGTTGTTGAACGCTACACATACATGCATACTTTGTACATCTTTAAAGGTACAGCACTTTCCCAGGAGTCAAAGTAGATTAATTAATTTAAAATGTATTTAAAGCTGCAGTCTGCAGTTTTTCCTCTTTGTCGCCATCTCTGTTCGAAATCTGTAATTGCAGTTATTCGCGGGTGAGTTGTACATCGGCATGAAACAGCACGGATGAACACAATGTTTTGTCTGTCAGTCACCGCGCCGGTGTGGATACTGGCATTCAGAATCACAGGTATGACAATGACAACATAAGAATTTTCATTGGAAAATGTAATCTGAACAAGTAAGGCCTAACATCCACTTTTTTTTCTGATCAACTAAGGGGGAAAAAAGCATTTCAGTAAATCGTGGTGATTAAATATAACGATCGCTTATCATATCATGTCAAACCTTTCAAATTATACTTTTTTTTAAATTATAATTTCTGTGCAGTCTAATTTCTAATTGTCATACCAATAAATTAATGTTTCTTTACTGGTTTTCTTTGAAAAAAAAAAAAAAAACGCGTATCTGTAATCCAATGCATATTTAAAGGGCACCTATTATGGCATTTAAAATGTTCCTAATATTGTTCTGGGAGTCCCCAACAACAGTTTTACGTGCATGCAATGACAAAAAACATTTTTGTTGTCTTATAATATGCATTTATTTTTACTTGATTTGCTCACCGACTCCCAAATGATTCGTTCAACGACTCAATTGTCCAAACCCCTCCTTTACGTGACGCTAATCTGCGGTGATTGGCCAGACGACCCAGTCAGTTATTGTTTGCGTTAGCCCAACGCATCGATACCAGTGCATATTGATAAAGCACTGCAGTACTACAATACGCATATTCTTTATGACAACTCCAATAACAACGACACACATTTCACATATTTCCAAAGAAAATGACATTGGAGACCTAGAAGCTGCGCTGAGCGTAATTTACACAACACACACACACACACACACACACACACACACACACACCACACACACACACACACACACACACACACACACACACACACACACACATAAAAGCAACAATTATTAATAATACTTACAGGTTGTGATTCGGAGGATGAAGCCGATCCAAATAAACTTGGTATTGAACGTTCCTTCAGTATCAGCCGGCTCGCGAATCCACACTTAAAGCATTTATTTTTGTAAAGGAATCGTCATTAAAATAACGCGAACACAGCTCAAGGTGGCTATACTTGTGTGGTATAGTTGTAAATATAAACTCTAGCCACTGAGTCTTCACATGCTCGTCCCTGGGCAGTGAAAAAAAAGTTCGCTTTTGATTTGCACTTCAGAACAGCGTCTCGTAATAGGTACCCTTTAAAACTGTAATATATATAATTTTGGAGGAGGCGGTTTTGGTTTTCTTGGAGTAGAGGTGAATTGCTCCCTCTCAAAGCACAAAATAATTCATATTTACCATAATAGCAAAAACGAAAAAAGCCACAACAAAGGAAACTCCGTAACTGTGTGAATTAAGCGAACAAGTGTGCGACTGTTACACGATTGAACTATTGAAATGTCTTACCTGTCCAACAGGAAAAAAGTCTCTGCGTCCGTTTTGAACTGATGTTTATCCTTGTTTTCGCGTGGGCCTGGTCGCAGTCTCTTTTTTTCTCCACCCACTCCGAAGTCCGAATTCTTTTGGGTTTTACAACTGGTGAAGTTGTCACTGGTGATTTGTCGTTTGAACCTTTCTGAATCCGCCATAAGTTTAATTATTTAAAGTGCTGTGAAAAAAGTCTAAAAAATTCCACCTCCATCCTCGCACGCGATATAGCCGACTAGCCGAGACTCCTTCTTTATGTGTACAGATGTGACGTAATGACGCAAAGACATGCTCGAATTTCCCGCGGAAATCCACCAGTACCACTGGAATTAAAATCATTATTACAAGCAAATCTTTTTGAGTCGAGCTAAGGCAAGCAGATTATTATTATTTTGGATAATTTTTAACCCCAAAAAGTTACGGACTGGAGCTTTAAAAAGCAATTTATATACTGTGAATTTTTGTCCTGAAAAAAAAAAAAGAGAATAAAGTAGATTTTAGATTGGAATCATAATTTTTTCCCCCATAATTCTGCATTGTATCATCCCTGTCATATTAACCAGCTAAATGAGAGTCTCTCATTTGAGAGTCACATGTCAATCGTCATCAGACTCGTACGGCTCCGACTCTCGTGTTTTTGACGGCAGATGTTTGTGGCCACCCACATCCCGGCTCGGTCATCAGCTGCGCTAATTTTAGGCTCTTCGCATGTCAGGAAGAATTGTAAACTTGCAGGCCTTTCAACGTAAGACCCTGATGGGACTCTGACAGAAGTTTCCTCCCAAAGCTTGAAAACAATCTCCGCAAACCATCTATTAAGCACTTCTCAGATCCTCTGTGCACCTGCTTTGAAAGAATCCTTCTGTGAGTCAACAAACATTCAAGCTTTCAGAAGTACACCTGAATGAAGGAATAGAGACTCTGTTTACACTGTTTCTTCATCATTAGAATGACACACACACACATCCGTATCGGTAGTGTGTGCTATTGTAACTGTGTGATACTGAGCCTAAATAGTATTTGGACAAAGTGCTTTAAAGCAATTCAAATGAAAATGTTGTTAAAGTCCGCCTGTGGTGACAATAGGGGTTATGCGCAACATTCTTCCGGGTTCTACAAAACGGGTATAACTACTTCCGGCTGTCCGCTGCTGAGGTAAACACATAGGGTAAACAGTGTAGTAGTGTTGGGCAATATGCCCAATCGTCCTATTGTCAACCTGTGAGATCGGCGATACCAGTGTTGTTTTTGGCAGCCCTTTAAGTTTTAGTCTTAGTCTTTTGGACGAAAATGCTTTTTAGTTTTAGTCACATTTTAGTCACTTATAAACTTAATAGTTTTAGTCAAGTTTTAGTCGACGAAAACGCAAAAAGGTTTTAGTCAAGTTTTAGTCAATTTTAGTAAAAAAAAAAAAGTCTTTGAAAAATAGAGAAAATAAAAGTGCGGCTGTGTCAAAATTTGTATCAAGTTCAAAAAAAGAAAAGAAATAAAAGTGCCACTTTGCAATCTGTTAAAAAAAAGAAAAGAATAGAAATCCATTTGACAAGACAGGTCTATTTATCCCTGCATTAGTGGCTGCATGAAGCCTGTTTTGCATTGCACAATTTCTCAAAAGTCATGCTCAATGTTCAGCTGAGATCCATGAGAATATGTGGAATAAGCTCTACCTCTGACTAAAGTTTTTTTTCTAGTCGACTTGTAATTGTTCATTTAAGACATTAGTGGACAAATCGCCCCTTTATATTAATTTAATTACTTAGATAGGCTATACAGGATGATGAGCGTTATAGCCGCACGACCGCACGCATAAAGCTTGCCACAAAGAACCGGCAAAAGTAATGATTATGAATGTGTAAAAAAATAGCAAGGAGACATTTGTTTATTAATAAACTGGTGTTTTCGGTGTCGCTGCAAAGATGAAGTTGACGATGCAGACTCGCCATGAACGAATAAAGATATAAAGGCATAAAACGGAAAATTTCCTCCCGTTTGGAGGAGACCCGTCACGTCTGTCACGCCAGTGGGGCGCGCCTTGAGAACCGCTGGATTATACTGAAACTGAAAGTATCCATAAATCATCTCGTCGTTTCTGACCACCAAGCCCGTTTATTGGCTTCGCCGCCATATGGTCATTCGAAGATGTGTGGTGAGTGACTAGCCGCAGCCGCAGGTGTGTTGTTGTTGTGTGGAATCTGGTGCGCGCGCGGCATGGGTGGTGGGCGTAACCAAAGCGGCAGCATTGCTGATACTTTTTTAGCTCAAAACAGACAGATTTCACGGAAAATAGGCAGAAATTACATGCATTGCGAACGTCAGACTTAGTCATTTTCGTTCCGTCTCGTCTTGTCAACGAAAACTCGAAAACGTCTCGTCATGTTTTAGTCATCTTAGAGCCATTTTTAGCTAGTCATCGTCGCGTTATCGTCATAAAAAAAAAGTGCGTCAACGAAATAATTTCGTTATCGTCATCGTTGACGAAAACAACAGTGGGCGATACACGATATTATCGTGAGGAGGACGTGGCTTACTTATTTGATTATTTGCTTATTTACTCATTAATTTGCCTTTTATTACTTCATTTTATATATGATAATCTTTTTCTATTTTGCTAGCAAAGGTGGAGTGATTTATTAATAAGCTAAATCAGGTTATTAACCGGTATAGTGAGGTAAAAAAAAAGATCCTAATCATTTTTGGATCTGACTGAATATTTCAACATGTCAGCGGGAAATTTTAACGTTACTGACACGCATTATCCTCTGTCGTTTAGTTACATATGCAGCATTTTGACTTTACTTCTGCACTAGATGAGAACACGTTTTAATAATTTATTGGTCAAGAAAGAGTCGGAGTTTGCGATATATGTACTCCTACCAGTGCTCTCTCGGTTTTAAATGCCGGGGGAAATCAGAGCCTAGGGGCAAAAATTTAGCTCGAGTGGCTCGGTTTATACTTAAACTTATGACTTGACTCCGATAAAGGAAAACGGGTTAAAGCGTTTACATGACCACATGCATTGTCAGTTTATTCAGTATAATCGGGTTAAAATTAACACAAAATGAACAGTTACCAGAGATCACCTAACAGATACCGCTGCAGATGTTTACAGAAGTGAAAACCGGAAATGCTTAGAGACCCGTTTTCCGGTTCGAACGCTGGGCGTTTCGCATAACCCCTATTAAGCTTTTAATGTTGTTTATATGTCTGTGTGGTGTTTTTAATATGCTTTAAGACAAACCATGTGTAAATTCATAAATCAACAGCATTGCTGTGTATTTTCTGCTTAAAACTACAAACTACCTTGTAATCAATCAGATCAGCGTCAACAAGTGGATCTCTGAGCTGAGTGAGTGAATGGAGGCGGGGCTCATTTGCATATTAATAGAACCACGTATACTAAATGAGGCAAGGGTTGTCGAGTTACATTCAAGCAATTTTAAGGCATGACTTTCTTTTTGTTGTTGTTTTTAAGGAAAAACCGGTTAAAATGTCATTTTGGTGCATGATCAAAGATGAGTTTTAAGGGTTATTCTATTATTGACTACAGGAGGACTTTAATTTACTCCTGTTTCTTTCTTCCATCACCAAAAGAAATGTTTTGGCAGAATGTTCACGCTCCTCTTTGCAATGCAATGTTAATATGGTCATGCTGCATAAATTACAAAAAAAAAAATACCATAAAAGAGTTTACATTCTGTAATGGTGGGTCTTTAAATGTGGTTCAATGGGTTCTTAGTTCATTAGGCTTATCAGCATCACTGGCGCTGTTCCCAATGAGCATTATTCCAAATTACTCAAGAACTAAACGCGAGTTAGACAAAACTACACTTTAAAAATAAAAAATTGAGTTAGCTTAAAAAATAAAGCATCGAGCTGCAAAGCATTTTTGAGTTTTTCTTCAGGAGTTGAAGTTGTTCCAACTAATTATACGTTCTCACTATTTTGAATAAGTTACTCATAATAAATGACCTAAACTTTTATTTTTATTTTTTATATCTCAACCTTAGTTCAGTCAACCTTTAAAAAAAAAAAAAAGGTTCCTTCTGATCCGGCAGCCAATGAGATTGCTTGCTCAACATTTAAATAGTGTTTGCTAGGCTAGTCCTTTCTGAGCTCCTCCACCTCCCCAGCTCCACCTGCCTAGATCTGTTGTGGCGTTTATATATGTCTATTCATGCAGCAGTAGCATATCTAACATTTTTTAATAATAATAATCAACAGTAGCAGCAGTGTAGCAGACCTAGTCCACCAAGACCAAATACATTGTCATATTAAGTAACATTGCTATTCAATAACATGTTAAAATTGGTCATGATTACAAAATAAAACCCCAAATGTGCTCATATGGGTTGACGCATTACAAACTGATAAACACAAATCTTAGATGAGTGAATTTAGCCTCAGGAAGTAATAATCAGTCACGCAAAGCTTTGTCTCTGTGTATTGTTGTTGCCTTCAGACTGAATCATGAAATAAACTCTTCACACACACACACACACCTGTGTACACGCACATCACACACACACACCTGTGTACACACACATCACACACACACCTGTAGGAAACTATAAAGGTGTGAAGAGACTCTATATCCCTGAAGGCTACAGAAAGCCGGATTACCCACATTGAATTTGTTCAATGAAAGATTTGTACAGTATTCAAACAAAATATTTGGACGACTGAATCATAATGTATGATCTTGCGTCGCTTAACTTCACTTAAAAATAAATAAATTATAATAATAAAAAAAGTTTCCTTTTTTTTTCATTAAAAAATGTTTGAATTCATTTTTTTACCTTACTAAACCTCTTTAAATGCAAAAATACCAAGTGACAGCTCTGGTTCTTGGTCGTTGGGTTACCGGGAGCAGAAACTCAAACTCGGCTCATGTCAGAGCGTGTGTTTTAAAATACCAGCCACGCCAATTAACTCTGAATAGACTACTATCACAGGGAAGTGTGTGTGTGTGTTTTTCTAAGTTTAGGAGAAAGAGGTATTTAAAGAATAGACACACTTTCTCGTTCTGTTGCGTAATTGTGAGTGTAAGGATGTAGCTTTCAGCTCAGAGTCGAAGGAAAGCTGACGATTTACAGACCACTGAAAGATAAGAGACTAAACTTCCCGACGTGTGCTGAACGAGGGACTCTTTTATACACACAACCTCTTATTCATTCATCAGACATTTCAGTTAGGGACGCACGATATATTGGCCGATATATGTTCATTTTTTTCATGTTATCGTTATCAGCCCAATAAGAAAATTTGTCTGATGTATTAAAGCTGATCAATAATGTATTATTTCCTTCAGCTGAGACGCTTCAGATGCGCACTGTTCAACATGATGGGTTTGAATTGCTTTAAATATGATTGGAATCACTTTTAAAAAAGAAAAATACAGTTTAGTGCAACATGTGCAGCGCAAGTCTGTCATATAGGATACATACAAATATGAGAACGTCATTATAATTGTGTGCTTGGGACATTTAATGTTGAGACTTTTGTTTTTGTAATCAGGTTATATAAAGATTTGGATTTTGATTTATTGATCAATATATCGGTTATTGGCTTTTATTATTAAGAATTATCGTTATCGCCCAAAATTTTGAAAACTGTGCATCTCTAATTTCAGAGAGGCTGTCAATGAATTTTCTTGCCGATAATTGTCTAATTAATTGAAATCATGACACTTATACAATTTTAAGAACAATTTATTAAAAGTTTTAAAAATATAATAAAAAAATAAATTTTAGGGCCCTATGATTAAAAAAAATTTGAATTCATAAAACTTCAAAAAAAATTATTATTTATTACAATATGTACAATAATAGGGCCCTTTTGAAGTATTAATTTGTAAGAAATCCTGTGTTCTCTTAATTTTTGGGGGGGGATTTATGATTTTATACACATTAATAATCAAAAACGGTGGTAATGAAATAAAGGCATAAACATTAACAATGTAATTAATCTTTTAAAATGTAATCAAAGAAAAAAATAAACAATCTAACTATTTGTCAAACAAAGTGCTGCACAACCGAGGTTTACTGTTAAAATGAATACATGTAAAAATTAAATCAGATTGTGGTATATTCCTTAATTTAATTTTAATTGTATTATTACTACTACTGTGCAATAGTAATATTTCTTCAAAACTTTTATTTTGACGGGTTGCCATGATCACGTTGAATTTTTTTGTGATATGATATGACGATAGCTTTACTTTAATGGGAAAAAAACAAACAAGATATCTATAAAATGAAACCAAACATTCAAACAAAGAAAATGCAGACTTCATATTTAAGTAGCGATCTTTTTGCACTTTAATATTGACATACACTAGTCCATGTCGCCATTTGCCCTACTTTTTATTTTTCTCAAATTTGGCAAATTTCGAAACATTCCGTGTCATTCTATCATTGCTACACGTAACTTCTTTTTAATGACTGGATTTGTGCATGTATCCACACAAATGGAAACCCTAGACCCCTGAATGTGCTGATTTTCTGCTTTCTCTGCTGTAATACTGAACACTTGGCATTAAAGGGAATATGTGACTCAAGTGCACAAGACTGATGGTCACTCACAGGAACACAGACCCTCGTTTCACATCCCGGACTAATTGCTGCAAGGCACTAATGCTTAGACATGAACCGTTGAGTAATGCGTCATGAGCGTGAGGAATCGTATGCCTATCGGTCTCATACTAACCCTATGTGTCTCCATCCTCTCCCAACATTTGTTCTTATCTTCACTATAAATTGGACAGTTCAGTGTCTAAAATCATATTAGATGAAGCACCTTTAAAACTATTGTGAAATAGCACTGTAAAAAATAAAGCGTAATTTTTACGGTAAAAAAACGGCAGCTGTGGTTGCCAGAACTTTACCGTCAAAAATACGGTAGCAACTTAAAATTTACAGTAATAAACCGTATTTCATTATCTATAATGTTAATTTACCAACCTATTGAAGTATTAATATCTGTTTTGTACCATTGTAATACACGGACATCCACCAATCACAGCAGTGATGAGAGTCACATGATCAATCAAAGCTCATCACAAGCAGCATTTCCACAAGAAAGTTAATAGTAATATATAGAGAGAGCCGAGCGCGAGCGTCTGCGTCATCGTTTCTAAAGTCCTCCGTTTTGACCCATCTTCACTAAAACGCCCTCCGGAGATTCAAAACGCAAAACGGGGTCGGCAGCGTTTCTAAACTTCTCCGTTTTAGGTCTTCGTTTTTGCCGTTTTAGTGTGAACGGGAGGTGCAAACGTAGCAAAAGGTCTGCGTTTCCAAACTAAAACGTAGTAGTGTGGATGGGGCCTTAATGTGGACCGAGATCAATTCTAATACGCAGCTAAAACGCTGGTGTGGGCGGAGATCGTATTCGTTTTAATTTAGGGATGTCCCGATCCGATCAAGTGATCGGAAATAGGGCCCGATCACGTGGTTTCAGACTCGATCGGAATCGGACGTCACCTCCCGATCAGGACTCGGATATATTATATGTATATATTGGTACATGTATTCGTATTGAACCGTTTTGGTACGAGGCTTCCAGTTCGGTACGCATACAAACCAAACCAGGTCCTTGGATCATTTTTTCCTGCCGACAAAATCCGCGCTGGCGTGAACACCACAACATTGCGCAACATCAAATGACGAACATAATGAAAGCGGAACGAAAAGGCGCTACTCATTATATTGTTCACGGACCGTTATCAGTTTGGTTCGGACCAGCAACATAGATCTGTGCAGCGCGAGCCGATCTTGATCAAGCGACACTGTTACTACACAGCGCTATTAGAAATCCAGTGAATAAAACATTTGAATTCGCCACTGAAGTAATAACATCGCTGCGAGATCTAACGAGAAGCATTCAAATTTCTCCGTTATTAACCGTAGATAGAGCTGTCGCGATAGTCAATATATCGACTTATCGCACGATATATGGAAATGAGCGCGATAATTTTTTGTGCCGCGATATATTGCAACTGATAATTTGCTTTATTATTAAAAATAATAATTAGATTCATTTTTACATGAAAATGAATGTCACCACCAACATTTTAGTTGATCGCGCTGCCTCTGTCATCTTGTCTGCACTCTGTGTCGGAGGCGGAGCTCAGGCAGCGTGTCCACACACACACACACACACACACCACACACACACACACACACACACACACACAGAGAGAGAGAGAGAGAGAGAGAGAGAGAGAGAGAGAGAGAGAGAGAGAGAGAGAGAGAGAGAGGAGAGAGAGAGCGGACACCGTCAGGTGAAGAGAAGGCGTGAACCAACTGCATTTTAAAGTGTTCTGTTTCGTGACATCTACAGCGAGCCAGTTGATTTCAAAGCCGCAATCTTCAGCCCCGGTGTGGGAACATTTTGACTGTAAGCCGAACGAGAGAGGAGAGCATATTAACGTGAACGAGCCGGTATGTCGACTGTTTTAAAACCGTAGCAACGAAAAGAGGCAAGACAACAAACTTAAAATCGCACCTAAAACATAACCATCCCACCCAGTTTTTCAACCAGCCAGTCGAGTATAAACAAGGCTTTAATCCATGCAAGCGCGCTCTGATCGATCACACACACACACACACACACACACACACACCACACACACACACACATAGTTATAAACTCTTTAGACTGTTAATGATTAGTGCTTTTTTTTAAATTTGTGGGTAAGAATCGTGTAAAAAAAAAAATCCCTTATTTTGGGGATGGATTCCGGGAAATCTCCATTATTCTCAATGATCAATGTTGGCAGCTATGATTTATTTACTTGTTTTATTTATTTGGGATATATTTTTTCACATTTCACAATGTCTAAATATTGAATAGAATAAGAATAAAATGTTCTTCGTTCTTTGAAACAGTGTACTTGCATTATTATGCTATTATATTATCATTATGTAATCAGTGGCATAAAATGGTCTGAAAATTACAATAATATCGTTTATCGCAATTAATTTTGGTGCAATATATCGCACATCAAAAAGTAGTTATCGTGACAGCTCTAAAGATCTCTATTATATCTCTGTAGCGCTGACGTGGAAACCAAACATTGTGCCGTGAATGAACTAGTTATAGGCTTTAAGTCCACAGATCAGCAACATTCACCATGGATTTAATATAGTAACTCTAACTGTAGCCATGAAAGTTTGCCTGGAATAGTGAAATGCTTTCAAGTACTTCACACATCTTTTCCCAGCACTTCAAAACTCAAATATTATCTAAATATTTTAAATATAAATAGGCTATATTTAAATGTGATGACCAAAACATTATTTGTTCATCCTTCAAAGATTGCCCCCATTTTTAAACCTGAAAGTTTGAAGATGTAGGAAAACTCAAACTTATTTAAAATATTTTTTCTTTTAACAAATAAGAAATTTCTCTGGCATTTCTTTCTTTTTACTGTATTGAAAACGTACCGAACCGTGACACCACTGTATTTTTATTGAACTGAACCGTGAATTTTGTGAACCGTTACACCCCTAATGTATATTCTCATAATTTTTTTATACACTTATTTTTTTATTTGTTTACATGCCTGCCGGGTATTTTAAAGTTGAGGTGCTATTTGTTTTTATATTAGACTTTTTTTATATATATTTACTGTTGCACTAAAGTCCAAAAGTGAATAATTTATGTTATTTATTACTTGATTGTTCAAGCTACCTCACAGAAGTGCTCTGTTTGTTAACAGAGTTTTTGAATGTTAAAATAAGGTGAATTAAATAACAAATAAGGAACATCCTGGATCTGTTTTTTTTTTTCGCTCTTCTTTATTCTTTTTTTTTAATGTAATATAGAAGTATCGGATCGGGACTCGGTATCGGTAGATACTCAAAATCAAATGACTCGGACTCGGACTCGAGGGCAAAAAAACCTGATCGGGACATCCCTATTTTAATTCGCAGTAGTGTGGATGGGGCCTTATACTTCATGAGTCAAACCTGTCTTTTTATGCTGGTGTCTTTGTCTGTATTTTATTTAAGGGTTATTCATTTTGTACAGCACATTGGCCAACGGCAGTTGTTTTTAATTGTGCTTTATAAATAAATTGAAATGGAGATTAAAAACTCTTACTAGGAGAAGTGTTGTATTTTCGAGGTTTCTAATGAGACTGAGTCTTCCAGTTTTCTCCAGGTTTACAGAGATGACTAATCTGGATGCACAGAAGCGTTTGCGTGCCAAGAGCATCACATAAATACTTAATGCTGGCCGATGTGTGGAGGTTTAACTCTTAATTGCATCCAGCGTTGGGAGCTTTGGTGGGGGTTATATAATTATGTAGCTGATGTAGATGCCAGGGTTTCTGCAGTGCAGACGTCTGGGTTGTGTCCCAAATCTAATGGTCCCAAAGACCCTCTCCATGTTTCTGGCAAATCTTTAGAGAAACACAGGTGCTGTGCTCTCATGTGTACGGTTCGTTTATTCAACTCTCAAGTAGCTCAAGACAATTAATTGATTGATTTCTGTGACATTTATCTCATTTTAGTGCATAATATATGACTTGGGAATTCAGTTTACATGCATCCAGCTTAGTGTGCTGTATTTAAGGGGAAAATAAAGTCTTGCCACCCCAAAATTAAACTTCTGTCACCACTTCTATGATGTTTTTTAAATATAGAATATCAAAAATGTCTTCATTTGTGTTCAGAAGAAGTTTTATGGGTTTAGACAACAGACAATAGTACGAGGAAATAATAGCAAAACTTTACTTTTTGTTAGTGAAATATGATACCATGCTAAAACAATTTTTTTATAATGGAAAAAATAATAATTTAGCATCTTCACACGAAAAAAAGTTATGCACAAAAATTTTGGCAACCAAAAATAAACTTTCATTTCTGTGTTTCAGTAAAAAAAAAATATATTTTGGTGCATCGCTGAAAAATAAAAACGACCAACTTCTAATTTAAAGAATAGCTGGAATATTATACAGCTATAAATTCATAAATACAGTTTTGCTAGAAAATGGGGGCATATGGTGCAAAATATGTATTGATAGTTTTGGAAGCATCAGCTAGAAAGGGTTAAAAATGTCAGAATGTGTGTGTGTGCACGCTGTGTTGGGTTGAGTTATGTTGTTGGATTGCCGAGGTTCAGTTTGATCATCTCTGTCCCGTCACACACAGCAGCCGCTCCCATTACAACAACTGACTGCATCCCACAGAATCCAGATAATATAAAGACACTCAGGAGAACACACACACACCACACACACACACACACACACACACACACACACACACACACACACACACACACACCAGCTCTGTAGTGCAGCCGTTCAGGGCTTCCTTTTGTGTCTTTGCGCTGTAATCCAGGAGAAATGTCCTATTTCTGGAGTGGGCCAAACGGTGAGTCACTTAAAGTGCAGGACGTGAGTCTGAAACCGAAAGAGGAAATGGGAATGAGTGCTAATGTCATTTTTAGACTCAGTCCATATGGCATAAAGGTGATGGTGGAGTGCCAAAACATTTGGAAGACGGGCTCATTCCTATTAAGGCTGATTTATAAGGCGCAATAAAACATCACACCTAGATATGTGACATATGAAGATCAAGGCACACAGCGTGTGTGTGTGTGTGTGTGTGTGTGGTGTGTGTGTGTGTGTGTGTGTGTGGTACCTGTGAATTAGACGATCCACCAACTCGACCCTTCATGTACTGTCTGATGCTCATTGCACACAAAATAAGTCATGGATTTTCTCAAAATGGTGCAATCTCATTGGCTGGCTTCACACTGATTTCAGGAGTCAAAGTGTAGTAGTTTAACAGTCTACCAGGAAACAGATTTGTGTTTACATTTCTCCAGGCTTTTACAATGAGCTCAACGAGTTCATGTTGATGTTACGACTGGTTGTTACCTTTCATGTAATTCCTTTCTTTGGTCATTTTTAATGGTTTTCTGAATCCAATTCAAGAAAAACACTCACTTACTAAATTACTCAATTTAAAGGGATTATTCACCCCAAAATTTTAAAATGGTCATCATTTACTCTCCCTTAAACCCGTAAAACTTTCGTTCATCTTCGGAACACAAATTAAGATCTATTTGATAAAATCTGAGATTTCAGTCCCTCCATTGACAGTCTACGCAACTACCACTTAGATGCTTCAAAAAGTTCATAAAGAGATTGTAAAAAATACTCCATAATTGAGTGGTTTAGTCCAAATTTTCTGAAGAGACTCGATCGCGTTATATGATAAACCGATTGAATTTAGGCTTTTGTTCACATATAAACTGTGTTCAGTGGTGTTAGTCCGACTAAACTCACTTTGCTGCCAGGGCATGAACACCGTGTCCAATCCTTCATGCCTTAACTTGAATGTAACTCTACACCCTTGCTTCATTTAGCACACGTGGATTCATGAATATGCTAATTAGCTCCGCCTCCACTCACTCACAACATTTTCCACACAGATTCCCTCGCCCAACTTTCTGAGGTAAATGCTGCACACTGTTATCACGCTTTACAACGTCAGAAACAACGGTAATTAATATGAATAGCCTTTTGCTTGACTGTTCTCAAACAGCTAATAATGTGTTGCTAATGTTACACAAACATTACACAAAGACGACCACCATTCAACACAAAATCAGTAATATAAACATTACAATGACTCCAAAGCTGTTCGGTTAAGGTAAAAAAGTTACTTAGTTCACCTTTAAACAATCATCAGAAGCGCTTTGAACAACTCGGAACGTCAGTGGAGAAAGGCATTTAGTTCATCATAATATACCTCATGACCTGCTATATTGCTAAATCTACCTGATTTTTGCAATCAACAGAAAAATATACTGGGTGTTCGTGTTAATGATATGCTAATGGCCTGCCGGCACGACGATCTGATTGGTTACAAGGTAGTTTGTGACGTCAGAAACACCAGCGATTTCCAACCGTGTTTTTGAGATGTCTTTGGTCACTGCAGTTTAGGAAAATTCACATGGTTTTGACTAGAATTTGACATGGTTCTCTAAATCATATTAAAACACCTAAACACTTTAAAAACTTGATTTTCACCACAGGGGGACTTTAAAAATGCACCTGAGATTCATTGCAAACACTTTGTGCTCCTCACATGTGTGGTGGATTATGGTCCTATCAACTGAAACTGTTTTTAGAGTAATTCTCCTGTGACGGCTCTCGGGTCCATGATAATATTTACCTGATGCGGTCCATTAGAAGACGTGGCGTGCGATCAGAGCGGGTTGTTGTGTGTGTTTTGTGTGTGTGAGTGACAGAATGCTATAATGGTTTCAGTTTTCAACCCCTGAGATCCATTCAAACACTGAACATATCACACCAAAACATGTTTGCTGAACGCTCCCCTGTGTCATGTGTCGGGAAAAGCCACAAACGTCTCATTCCTGCTTTTGACGTCATTTAATTCTGTTCATGTATGTCAGGGTATTTCAGTAATTGTGATGAATTTGGCTACTCCTTCAACTTCTCCAATGAGATCAAGACCTTTATCTCAAGACAAAAGCCCTTTGTGTTTTTGTTTTGTCTGTGGAGGATTTGCCTCTGCCGGTAAGAAGCAAAGCATGATGAGAAAGCCTTTCAAAACGGGCCTTTCGCAACATTTGCGTGATTATTTGAGCTAATATTGCACAGTTTAAATTCCAGCCATAGACTAACATTCAAATAGACATTTTAAAGCTAATACGGTAATGCCAAACAGTGGTTTGCTTTACCACATATCATACATATAATGCTTCTAACCACAGGTTGAGAGCTGTAGTTCCCAACCACACAACTTTGCGATGCTTTTTGCAAATGTTCGTTTAAAATATTGGTTTTTGGATAATGGTTGATAACGGTTTTCTAACCAATGCTTCTGGGAAACTCGCTCCTGTATGACGATATGTATATCTCAGCAGATTTTAATGGCAGCTGTTTCTTGCAGTAAAAGTTCATCCTCACTATTATTCTCTCCAGGTCTGTTTAGTTTTTTGTCTCCAGGAGGCCTATGATAGACGGCAAGTGTTGCGGTGTCTTCTGATTTTACAGGTGACACTTTAACGGCTGAGTTTTGTCCTCGTCTGACTCCTTTTCCTGGAGCATATAGTGATGAATTTCTGAAATACCCTTCATTAAAGGATTAGTTCACTTTAAGAAAAACTTTTGCTGATAATTTACTCACCCCCATGTCATCCAAGATGTCCATGACTGTCTTTCTTCAGTCGAAAAGAAATTAAGGTTTTTGAGGAAAACGTTCCAGGATTTTTCTCCATATAATGGACTTCAATGGGACCCAAACGGTTCAAGGTCCAAATGACAGTTTCAGTGCAGCTTCAAAGGGCTTTAAACGACACCAGACGATGAATAAGGGTCTTATCTAGCCAAACCATCGCTCATTTCAAAAATAAATTAAAAAGTTTAAGTTTTATAAGCACAAATGCTCACCTTGCTCTGTTCTGTGAGACCTTTTCAATGTAATTGCGTATTACGAACGTGCATCACAGAACAGAGCAAGGTGAGCATTTGTGCTTATAAAACTTTTATTTATTTTTGAAATGAGCAATGGTTTCGCTAGATAAGACCCTTATTCATCGTCTGGTGTCGTTTAAAGCCCTTTGAAGCTGCACTGAAACTGTCATTTGGACCTTGAACCGTTTGGGTCCCATTGAAGTCCATTATATGGAGAAAAATCCTGGAATGTTTTCATTAAAAACCTTAATTTCTTTTCGACTGAAGAAAGAAAGACATGGAGATCTTGGATGACATGGGGGTGAGTAAATTATCAGCAAAAGTTTTTTTAAAAGTGAACTAATCCTTTAAAGGAGTAGTTCACTTCAGAATTAAAATCTACTGATAATTTACTCTCCCACATGTCATCCAAGATGTCCATGTCTTTCTTTCTTCAGTCGAAAAGAAATTAAGGTTTTTAATGAAAACATTCCAGGATTTTTCTCCATATAATGGACTTCAATGGGACCCAAATGACAGTTTCAGTGCAGCTTCAAAGTCTCGACACGATCCCAGGCGAAGAATATGAGTCTTATCTTGCCAAACTATCGGTCATTTTCTACATTTTTTTTTTAATATTTATATACTTTTTGACTGTCTTTGCACGTTTGCTTAGTAAACACTTGGTCTGTACTTACGCCTACGTCACGCTTGACCTTACAACATGATTACGTAATTTGTGTTGCATCACAGCTAGTGCAAGATAAGCATTTGTGGTTAAAAAGTATATAAATGTTTGTTTTTTAGGAAATTACTTATAGTTTGTCTAGATAAGTCTCGTATTCCTCGTATATGGGATCGTTGCACTGAAACTCACATTTGGACCCCATTGAAGTCACTATTAGAAAGAAAAATCTTGCAATGTTTTCCTCAAAAACCTTAATTTCTTTTCGACTGAAGAAAGAAAGATATGATTATCTTGAATGATGTGGGGGAGAGTAAATTATCAGGAAATTTTAATTCTGAAGTGAAGTACTCCTTTAATATGTCAGAGGAGTAACTGTGCAACATCCACTTGATGTTCGGCATGTGCCGTTCATCATGACTTTTCCAACACGTGTTCCAGAGGCCATTTGTAAAGTTATCACGTAACCTTTCCTAGACAATTCAAGACATTACGTAACATCTTGTTATATGGGTGTGTGTGTGTGTGAGAGCACAGACTGTTACAGTAGCTCATGGCTGTCAGCTGTGTGTCGGTGGTGCCGCCTTTCATTTGTCCTTTCTTCTCCTGAGAGCCGTAAAACCCTCTGTGAAAGTCTGACTCTCGACGTGTGTGTGTGTGTGTGTGTGGTGTGTGTGTGTGTGTGGTGTGTGTGTGTCTGGCTGTGAGATTGACCTCGGCAGCTCGATCCACAGAGGAATTTGTTTACATGTTGTGGAGCTACAAATAACGAAAATGTTCATGTACAATTGAGTACCGGTAACTTCTTGGTCTCCAGGCAGGACTATAACAAAAACAGGCCAGAAGGGGATGTAGTGCACACACACACACTTACAACCAGGGCCTAAAATTAACACTCGCCGAGTGTATGAAATGATGTCAGTCGCCAGTTGGTCAGTAACAATGCAATGTTGAGACAACATGAACAAAAGTGAACAACGCTCTGTACAGTTGACGGGTTAGTGCTTCATGTTCAGCCTTTCCAATGTAAATATTCAATATAGCACTCTTAGTAACTCATTTGTGGACGTAAATATTCAAGCGCTGGATCACGAGAAAGGGAATTCGTCACTCACTCGCTGTGTGTTTACGTAACATCCGAAGTGTGTGACCCAAAATGGACATATGTTGTTCATGATAATCTTACAATATGTTAAATAAAGTGTGTGTGTGTGTGGTCTGTCTGTGTGTGTGTCTGCGCGTGTCTTTGTCTGTCTGTGTGTGTGTGTGTCTGTCTGTGTGTGTCTGCGTGTGTGTGTTTGTCTGTGTCTGTCTGTGTGTGTCTGTCTCTGTGTCTGTCTGTGTCTGTGTGTGTCTGTGTCTGTCTGTGTGTGTCTGTGTGTGTCTGTCTCTGTGTGTGTCTGTCTCTTTGTGTGTCTGTGTCTGTGTGTGTGTCTGTGTGTGTGTCTGTGTGCGTGTCTGTGTGTGTGTGTGTGTGTGTCTGTGCGTGTCTGTGTCTGTCTGTCTGTCTCTGTGTCTGTGCGTGTCTGTGTCTGTCTGTGTGTGTCTGTGTGCGTGTCTGTGTGCGTGTCTGTCTGTGTGTGTGTGTGTGTGTGTCTGTCTGTGTGCGTGTCTGTGTGCGTGTCTGTGTGTGTGCGTGTGTGTGTGGTCTCTGTCTCTGTGTCTAAGTTTCTGTCTCTGTGTGTCTCTGTCTCTGTGTCTGTGCGTGTCTGTGTGTGTCTGTGTGTCTCTGTCTCTGTGTGTCTCTGTGCGTGTCTGTGCGTGTCTGTGTGTGTCTGTGTGTCTCTGTCTCTGTGTGTCTCTGTGCGTGTCTGTGCGTGTCTGTGCGTGTCTGTGTGTGTCTGTGTGTCTCTGTCTCTGTGTGTCTCTGTCTCTGTGTCTGTGCGTGTCTGTGTGTGTCTGTGTGTGTCTGTGCGTGTCTGTGCGTGTCTGTGCGTGTCTGTGTGTGTCTGTCTCTGTGTGTCTCTGTCTCTGTGTCTGTGCGTGTCTGTGTGTGTCTGTGCGTGTCTGTGCGTGTCTGTGT
Organism: Chrosomus eos; assembly: GCA_036326025.1. Lineage (NCBI taxonomy): Eukaryota > Metazoa > Chordata > Actinopteri > Cypriniformes > Leuciscidae > Chrosomus > Chrosomus eos. The sequence continues at coordinate 60,475,003 of CM070818.1, forward strand.
GTGTCTGTGTGTGTCTGTGTGTCTCTGTCTCTGTGTGTCTCTGTCTCTGTGTCTGTGCGTGTCTGTGTGTGTCTGTGCGTGTCTGTGCGTGTCTGTGTGTGTCTGTGTGTGTCTGTGTGTCTCTGTCTCTGTGTGTCTCTGTCTCTGTGTCGTGCGTGTCTGTGCGTGTGTGTGTCTGTGTGTGTGTGTGTCTGTGTGTGTGTGTGTGTGTCGTGTGCGTGTCTGTGTGGTGTGTGTTGTGTGTTCTGTGTCTGTGTGTGTGTGTGTCTGTGTGTGCGTGTCTGTCGTGTCTGTGCGTGTCTGTGTGTGTGTCTGGTGTGTGTGTGTGTGTGTGTGTGTGTGTGTGTCTGTTGTGTGTCTGTCTGTGTGCGTGCTGTGCGTGTGTGTGTGTGTGTGCAAATCATTTTTTTTTTAATAAATTTGAGTATTCCTAAAAATGAATGTTCCCAGGGAAAATCCGGCCCATGGCCAAACCAGCTGAACACTATTGTTGTAAAGCCTGTTGCATTATTATTCAAATAAATAATTTTTTATGACAATTTAAGTTTGTAGTGGTAATTAGTGCAATATGGATAAAAATATGATATAGGCCTCATGACTGTTATTTAAAATTTAAAGCATGCCATGTATATTGTAATATTTTGTATATTAATACTCTTTAATTTAAGCTGATTTAAATACTATACAAGCTTTATACTATATCAGAGGAGCTTCAGTTGAAAGTTAATGAGTAAAGAATAAAGTTTCAACTAAAGCCCACTTTGACAGCATATTTTCTGTCATTTATTCTTTTCCATACATTGATAATCGTCACCTTTCTGATGCTGTTTATTTCCCTGTGTTCACAGGCGTTTGGCAATGCTAAAACGGCCCACAATAACAACTCCAGTCGCTTTGGGAAGTTCATCCAGGTGAACTACCAGGAGAGCGGCACTGTTAGAGGGTGAGAGATACAGGTGTTCCCAGTGTCTGCTGTGGTGTTATAATTATTATTAAATATAATAATAGTGTGTAGAGAGGTCTGGATCCCCGGTCTAATCTGTTGTTTGTTCTCATCCAGGGCATATGTGGAGAAATACCTGCTGGAGAAATCCCGGCTCGTCTATCAGGAACACAATGAAAGGTAGGAGATGTTGAGGATTTGTTTTGTACTCATTTCAACTGTTAAGTCAGTCCTTCCAGAAAAATGCAGAGTTTTATGGGCATTTTATGGATAATGCGGCACGTTTTCTTAAAAAATGTGATGGAATATTTATGCAATTTTATGCGATGAAATTGCAGGAACTTGCAAAAACTGCGGTTTGATGGAAAAGAGAAAGTGATTCCCCTGTTCCCTGTTCTCACTAGGCTACTACCTTAATGTAAAGAGTCATTTCTTATTACTTCCTATGATAAGCAAGCACTACATCACAGAAAGTGCTGGAATATTTCAGTTCATCTTTTGCTGGAATATTTCAGTTCATCTTGTTTTATTTCAGATCTTAATAAACACATCAAACTTACAAAACATTGATGAGTCAAACAAGTTCTATAGCTTTACAAAATAATATGCTACAACTTCTGTAGAAATGAATAAATAAAATAAAATGTGTGCTTCCTGTTTTACAGCTTTTTGATGGTTCACGTCGCGAAATAGTCACTTCATAACATTCCCTTTGTGTGAAGCAAACGCAACATTTATCAACTTTCTGCTAAGATATATGTGACTTTTTTTCAATGAAAATGCGGGGATTATAAAATCATGCAAGCCCTGAATATTTTGCGCGGAAATCTGCAATTTATGTGCCGAAAGTGCGGCGTATTTGAAAAAATGCCCCTGCATAAATATGCGGACTTATGCATTGAATTATGCGATCGCATGATCACGTTTTTCTGGAGGGACTGTTAAGAAATGATGTCGGCTACTGAAGTATTTTGTAATTAAATCAACATTATTATACTAGGCTCGACTGCAGTTTATTTAAACTGAGGAGAGTGTAGATTTGGTGAACATGTGGGGATCATTTCTCCTCAGTGTTGTTCAGTTTATGTGTGAATCTCCGCTTTATCCTGGCTGTCATTACCGGTCTCACTGCTTTCATGACATGAGGGTTTATGAAGGAAACACACCATCATTTCCTTGTTTTTCTGACTTTGGTGTAAATCACAGCAATCACACTTCAGTTTCGGGGCAGTGCATTATCCAGATGAAACCAGCCCAACATCATGTGATAAAGTGACAATCAGTAAAGCTGTCGCTTTTCATCTCAATCTCAGATTTTGTATTCCTGACTAGTTTTGAACTGGTGTTAAAAATAGTGCTGATAAAACCAATATCGCAGTATAACTGTGTGCGATTGTAAAAATGAGTGCATGCATTAATTTGCTAGTAACCTTAACTGGTTTAACATTTTTTTAAAAAAAGAAATTAAGATGTAAATATTAGTATTTTAATTTTATTCTTGTACTGTAAAATACAAAAAATATTCTTACTTCATAGTACAATATTACAATATAATTTTAAAATATATTTTTGTTTAGTTTAATATACTTTTTAATAATAATCACTTAAAAAAAACTATTATTATTATTATTATGTTACACTGAATTGGGCAAAAGCAATGGACACTTCAGGAGCTAAAATATAATATGATGATTTTGCAGTGATTTTGCAGATTTTTTTATTAATTTTATTTTGCACTCCCCAACCACTCATTTTAGAATAATATTTATTTATCCAAATACAGCTATTTAAGTAATCTTCTGAACATTCCTGTATTTCTTTATATTGCAATATATATCGCAATGTTAGAAAATGTAAATATCGCATTGTCAGTTTTTTCCAATATTGTGCAGCGCTAGTTCAGATACATTGACTTGAAAGCACCGCTTCTTTAATGACCCAATACCTGCACATTTAAACATCAACAATGTCTCCAGTGGTTTTAAGTTGTGCACACTACAGTGTTTTCACACAGATAGACTCTCCTGAAACCTGTCGTGGCTTGTAAAGAAGCATTGTTAAAAGGATATTCACCCAAAAATGAAATTTATGCCATAATTTTCAGACCCTAAAGCCATCTTAGCTGTATAATATGACTTTCTTCTTTCAGCCAAACACAATCAGAGTTATATTAAATCTATTCTGTCTCTTACACCTTAACGTCGTCATGAAACGGGAATTGTGATTAGTCTTTCCTCTCTATTGTGACATTTACACTACCGTTCAAAAGTTTTTTTTAAAAATACGAATTTGTTTTTTTAAAGAAATCGATGCAGAAAGGACACGTTAAATTTATCAAAAGTGACAGTAAAGACATTTATAATGCAAAATATTTATTTTTTAATGAAAGGGTTTTCTCTTGAACTTTCAAAGAATCCTGAAAAAAATGAATCACGGTTTGCACAAAAATATGAAGCAGCAAAACTGTTTTCAACTGTGATAATAATCATAAATGTTTCTTGAGCATCAAATCATCATATTATAGTGATTTCTGAAGGATCATGTGACACTGAAGACTGGAGTAATGATGCTGAAAATTCAGCTTTGATCACAGGAATAAATTAAACTTTACTATATATTTACATAGAAAACAGCTGTTTTACATATTTCACAATATTACTGGGTTGTTTGGTATTTTCAATCAAATAAATGCAGCACTGGTGAGCAGAAGAGACTTCTTTTGAAAACATTAAAAATCTCACAACCCCAAACTTTTGAACGCTAGTGTATATCTGGCTGAAATTGCTTGATTTGAGATTAAATGTAGGACAGGACTTGATTTTGTTTGGATCATTTGCTGGATGTTGTTTGCTAATTGCTGGGATCTCATGCGAGTGAAAGTGTGTTTGCCCATTGGACTGACTCGCATTGATTTAAAGAGGCTTCCCAAAACTGACCTCTGACCCCTGACCACAGCAACAGGCTCAGCAGACTCAACCCCACTTTAAGTAGTTACAGCCAGATATGTTCATACATCACCTGACGTTATCTGGGTTTGTTCTTTTAGGAATTACCATGTGTTTTACTACCTGCTGGCAGGAGCGAGTGAAGAGGAGAGGACCTCGTTCCACCTCAAAAAGCCTGAAGAATATCATTACCTCAATCAGGTACGACCTCATGCCACTGCATGCACTCTCCATCAGAGACCCGTTTAACCAGTGTTGGGGACAGCTACTTTGAAAAAGCCATGCATTACAATATTGCCTTATTATTTCTTTAAAAACGAATTTCGTCATAAGAAAAAAAAAAATTACATTTACGTTACTTTTTTTCTCACATGGTCTGGGTGTTTTATAACAAAAAAGTGCTATTTTTGGCCCTTTCACACAATAAAAATTGAAATAACACGCTTAAGTGACAAATAATACGACTGAAGGAAGTGCAAAGTCATGTGTGTACAGTAGAGGGCGCAGCTCAAACAAAACTTTCACATTTCAACACTTACTTCAATAAAAGTTTAAAATATAAAGTCATATAGTAAGGTTATTTTTTATTAAGTTTATTATTGTTGTGCATATAAGAAAATGAATCCTGAAACCTGTAATTATTTCAAGGCTATTTGATGTCTGAATAAAAAAAATTCATTCATTTTTAGTAGCCAGTATAAAGTATATTGGTCAATAAAGTGAGATTAAATGCATACAAATATAGACCCCTTATCAGCCGACGTCACAGTTACGTCACGGCGCTAGCTGGAGGCAAAACAAACGGAAAACTGCAGGCGGCTAATACAAACCAGCACAGATTCAACTACATAATAAGGAGCTTAAATTATTATTATTATTATTAAATGTCATCTTGATGTGTTGTTGGGTGCAAGAATCAATGAAAAATGAGTATGCTGTATCTAGAATTTTTATTTCTAGAAAATATTCACATCATTAACATTGCACGTAATGTCACTGTTTACATTGTCGTCTTCTCGGCGCTGGCTCGGCAGAACTGCGGATCGTACACACAAGTCTTGTACATGACCATTCAGCACATAGTTATAGGCATCTAAAGATTTATATGCCCTCAGTTTCTCTTTACGCTCGGTTTCTCTATCAGGTAGGTGTAGAAGTCCGGCCACTCAACCGGAGGTAGCGTTAATCCTGTCAGATCGTCCATTGAGTGAGCGTGTACGGGTCAGCCGTAAAACGTTTTTTACGCCTGGTTCCGTGCGTTAAAATTAACTTTTGCAAATAAAAATCGCGGTCCTGGCCACTGAGTGACCTTGCACATTAAGATAAAATCGGATTTTCTCCAGTCATTGTTAAAAAACAAGCTAACAAAACTTGCAAAATAACGTTAGGGAAGCGGCCAGAGGGATCGTTCTGCAGCCAACTAAGCTCCGCCCACAGAAAAACGTCACCATGTTTACCAACTGATGAGGGGTCTATTTGTTTTATTTAACATTTTAATTTATTTGAGGTAGTCTGACTTTGCATTTGACGCTTTTTTTTCATTTTGAGGAATACTGAATCTCTTTTGAGCAAGTGAGATGAGTAAATGCATGCTCACATTTAGTCTAGAACTACAATAACCATCATGTTTACACACAACGTCTCTGCACTTACGATTGTTCTCAACATTGGGACAAGAGAGCTGTCAGTCAATAAAGGGGAAAACACAGGAACTCGTGTTACTTGTTTGAAAAAGTAACTGTTGTAAATTTTGTTGTAAATTTTAAAAAGTAATGCGTTACTTTACTAGCTACCTAAAGTTATCTGATTGCGTAACTCAAGTTGCTTGTAAAGCGTTTCCCCAACACTGTTTTCAGTTGCTGTTAACCTTCCTCTCAGAAGATGCGATCACAAGAGGTCAGCTGACACACACGTAACATGCGTCTCCTGTGACCGCTTGCGATCGAATGTCGTTGAGAGGAGGGTCACTGGTTTTATGAACACTCACTCTGTCAGTGTGACTCTGCATGTTGACGGAAGATGTCCCGTGAAGTCTTGTGCACATTCATGTGTGGGCTTCTCCAATTGGTGGAATCTTTTCTTTTCAAGCCTAGCTGAGAAAATAAAAAAGATTGCAGGAGTAGACATGTCTTACTGACTTGCGGTGCATCAAGACACATTAGTGCGAGAGATACAAAGGCTCGTGTCTCCGTCAGCGTTGTGAAAGGTGTTTACACCTGGAGCTGTCCATATACGGCTGAATATACTGGGATGTTTTTTAAAGGGTGTTCTGGGTTACACTTTATTTTAAGGTGTCATGTTTACAGTGTAATTATATATTTAAGTACTGAGTAATATTAAACAACTACTGTACATGTACTTACTATAGGGTTAGGGTAGGATAAGAGTTTGGTTGAGGGTTAGTTGCATGTAATTATGCATAATTTACTGTTATTACTATGGTAAGTACATGTAACAAGGCCACTGTAAAATAGTGTAATACACTTTCTTTCATGGAACACAAAAGTAGAGATTTTAAAAAATGTTCATATTTAAATATCACTGTTATCATCAATATTAGTATATTGTGACACCCCTAGTCAGGACCATTGTTGCACAAAAAAAAAAATCAACAAAGCTTTGTTGAGATCATTGGATGCTGCAGTTTTGTGTGTGCTTTGCCCGTGTAGAGTGAGTTTTTGTCAGGCAGCTGCTCTCTGAGGCCTATTGACGGATTCACTCACTAGGCAAACAGGAAAGTGGGGAATATGGAGGAAACAGATTCAGTTCATTCCTTTCAGCTGTGGTCTCGCACACTGGGACACTTTAAAACCTAATCCACCCGGAGAAAGCAGGCCTGTGCTCCGAACAACACACACACACACACACACACACACACACACACACACACACACCACGCACACGCACACGCACACGCACACACACACACACACACACACACACGCACACGCACACGCACACGCGCACACGCACACACAGACACACACAGACACACACAGACACACACAGACACACACACACACAGACACACACACAGACACACACACAGACACACACCACACACACACACGCCTCATGCTTTTGTTTCTATGTGAAAAGCTGTTGCATGCAGGCGTCCAGTCTTTTGTGTGTGTGTGTAAATGTATTTTTGTCTAAATGTTAAAAGGATTCTCCCCCGAAAATGAAAATTCCCTCATTTACTCACTCTCATGTCATCGCAGATGTATATGACTTTCCTCTATGGAACACAAACGGATATTTTTAGATCAATAATTTGTTTCTGAGTCCATATAATGAAAGTGGAAATGTCTCTTAAAGCTGACGCTTCAAAAACCACACAAACTGCACGTGACGGTAATTCATAATTCAACCCCAGTTCATGAACCAATGTCTGCTGAAATGCATGTTCACGCTTAATTCTGAATAGACAACTACACTCTAAAAACTGCTGGTTGTTTCAACCCAACATTGGGTCAAATATGGACAAACTCAGCCATTTTTACATTACATTTTTAACCCAACGTTTCGGTTTGTCCATATCTGACCAAAGTTGGGTTAAAACAACCAGTATTTTTTAGAGTGTAAACAAAATAACGTTACATTTGAATTACATTTTTTTTAATCGGGTTGCATGAATGATTCAAAGACTCACTCATAAAGACTTAGTTTGATTACTGGATTAATCAGTGTTTTTCTAATGAATCTCTTGAATGATTCAATGGCAAATACATTTATTAACAGTCACTTGACAAATTTTTATTTGAAGCGTCACGTCACTTTCAAAATGTGATTTGCTGTATTTTGATCATTACCGTAGACATCAGTGTTGATATTCAAAATATAAACTTTTATCCCAGTTCCTCTGTAATGATTTGAATGATTGTGAGACAGAAATAATGATTCTGTGTGGTTTAAAAGACTGTTTGTCAAGACGTTTCATATCTATACATGACTACTTTCACAATGCCACAGGTTTAATAGACGGAGCCGAATCACTGTCGTGAGGAATAAGATCAAGTGTGTGTTTGAATCCAGATCAAGTGTGTGCTTGAATCCAGATCAAGTGTGTGCTTGAATCCAGATCAAGTGTGTGTTTGAATCCAGATCAAGTGTGTGTTTGAATCCAGATCAAGTGTGTGCTTGAATCCAGATCAAGTGTGTGTTTGAATCCAGATCAAGTGTGTGTTTGAATCCAGATCAAGTGTGTGTTTGAATCCAGATCAAGTGTGTGTTTGAATCCAGATCAAGTGTTGCTTGAATCCAGATCAAGTGTGTGTTTGAATCCAGATCAAGTGTGTGTTTGAATCCAGATCAAGTGTGTGTTTGAATCCAGATCAAGTGTGTGTTTGAATCCAGATCAAGTGTGTGTTTGAATCCAGATCAAGTGTGTGTTTGAATCCAGATCAAGTGTGTGCTTGAATCCAGATCAAGTGTGTGCTTGAATCCAGATCAAGTGTGTGTTTGAATCCAGATCAAGTGTGTGTTTGAATCCAGATCAAGTGTGTGTTTGAATCCAGATCAAGTGTGTGTTTGAATCCAGATCAAGTGTGTGTTTGAATCCAGATCAAGTGTGTGTTTGAATCCAGATCAAGTGTGTGTTTGAATCCAGATCAAGTGTGTGTTTTGAATCCAGATCAATTGTGTGTTTGAATCCAGATCAAGTGTGTGTTTGAATCAAGATCAAGTGTGTGTTTGAATCAAGATCAAGATCAAGTGTGTGTTTGAATCAAGATCAAATGTGTGTTTGAATCCAGATCAAGTGTGTGTTTGAATCAAGATCAAGTGTGTGTTTGAATCAAGATCAAGATCAAGTGTGTGTTTGAATCAAGATCAAATGTGTGTTTGAATCCAGATCAAGTGTGTGTTTGAATCCAGATCAATTGTGTGTTTGAATCCAGATCAAGTGTGTGTTTGAATCCAGATCAAGTGTGTGTTTGAATCAAGATCAAGTGTGTCTTTTGAATCCAGATCAATTGTGTGTTTGAATCCAGATCAAGTGTGTGTTTGAATCAAGATCAATGTGTGTTTGAATCCAGATCAAGTGTGTGTTTGAATCAAGATCAAGTGTGTGTTTGAATCAGATCTCAGTCTTTTAAACGGTTGATCATGCGGCTTACTTCACAACGTCCTGATGTTGACGTCAAGCATGAACTCAGAAACCTTTGGCTTGAAGCAAGGTTTATAATTTTCTTTTTTTCTCACACAACCTATTGTTTTGCTTCAGGAGACATTGATTCATCAACTGGGGTCACATGGATTACCTCGTGTTTGTTTTGTATGGGTTTTGAAGCAGCAGCTTTGAAAGAACAAACTTCATTACAGTAAACGGACTCAGAGATTCTTCTAGAAAGACTAAAGTCTATATATCTGCGATGACATGAGTGAATAAATAATGATATAATATTCACTTTTGGGTGGAGATAATTCTGTTAAATGTTCATTGCATGTGTTATTGTCTGTGTAATTTCATGAGTCAAAAATGTCCTAAAAAAGAGCTTTCTCACAACAGCAAGCTCCACTCTGATTGGATCACTTTCACATCGCACTAATTAAAGCAACAGAACTAAAAATATATCAAATCTCCTAGTCTGTTGTTGAAGGATTTGACCAGCATATGACGGTCACAGAAGAGTGTGTCCATCTCTCTGCTGACTCTACACACACATTCCTCTGTATAGATACATATTCAGCAGAGTAAAACTGAAATATCAAGATGTTCTGTTCCTCAGAAATATATGCAAAACTCAAACGCTCCAGTGAACTGAGAAACTTAATAAAGAAGAAACTTTAGTGGTGTGAATTCTTGACATTTTTTTCAAATACCATTATAATGGCTGTTTCTTAACTTCCGTCTCTAATGTCTGAAGGCCTCAAAAAATGTGGAGAATTCACTTCCACAGAAATCTATGCCAGGTTTTGACTTCAAGATTCAATCTAGCCAATTATTTTGCTTTGCTAACGGTCAAAACTGGTTATGCAAGAGCAAATGCTTAAATTAGATTCTCGGTAACGCTTAACAATAATGTTCAACGTTATTAATGCATTAGATATTATGAAGTAACAGTTTTACAGCATTTATTAATTGAATTGCATATGAACTGCATATGAGATTATATATAAAAATAAACATTAACTAAGATTCATAAATGCCTCGTAGTTTCATGTTAGCTATTAAATTAACTAATGTTAATATTCAATCTGAAAGTTACCCAGATTCTTTATGAATTAAATAATAAATTTAAATTTTATAAATCGGCATGAATGTAAATAATTTCTCCATGGTATAAAAATCAATCGATTCTTCATATAAATTGTTTCTTCACCTCAGTGTGTGCCATCTGTTGTCATAATCCATATTTTGTCATAATCCATCTGTTTACATGTCATTTTATATATTTTAACTTGGAATACTAGCATATTTCCTACTTGATACTGTTCAGTATTTAATAAAACGATAACACTGTAATTTAGGGTCCAATTCTCACTATTAACGTTGTTTATTGTCATGCATATTACTATCATACTGGCTGTTTATTAGTACTAATAAAGCACATATTAATGCCTTATTCTGCATCTCTTAATCCTAAACTTAACAACTACCTTACTAACTATTAATAAGCAGTAATTAGTAGTTTAATGAGGCAAAAGTCCTCGCTAATAGTGAGAATTGGACCCTAAACTGAAGTGTGACTAATAAAACTACTTTTTTTTTAATAGCAGACTGTGAAACAGTTTTTAGTGTGTAACAATAAACATTTAAAGAGTTAAATGCAACAGTGAGGTCATGTGACTTCTATCATCTCTAAATAAATAATTTAAAATAGACAGTTTTGCAAGTCCAGTCACATAATAAGTTCAATAAATCCACTTTTTGGCAAATATAGTATATATTTTGGTATTAAATGTAATATTTTGTGCATACTGAATAAATAGTATTAATATGGCAGTATTCCAGTCTGAACATGTTTCTAAACTAGCATGTGTCATATTCCATAATGCTTTTGTTCTTCCTCTTAAAAACAGCATGTGTTTAGCAGGCATTGTGTGGAACGTCGCTCTAATCCCATTTACCTTACTTCCAGATGACAAAGAAACCTCAAAGACTGCACTGGGAAAATTACTATGAGAACGAACCGGTCAGTATTAAACTAGTGTGTCGTTGCTGTACAGAGACGAGTCCCTGGCTCCACAAATCACTTTCCATAGCTTTCCCTTCACACAACACACCACTCCCATCCTCAGCGTTGTGTGTGTGTGTGTGTGTGGGGATCGGGATGTAATTAGTGTGCTCACTGCATCTCTCTGGCTTTCTCTTAGGCTGTACGTTTAGTTTGGTCATTGTGTTTTTGAGGTGTTCCCCTGATCTGGCGTCATGCTTCTATAAATACTCTGGGCGACTCGGTCAGATCTCTATTGGCAAGTAAACACTACAGTCGATTGGATAAGAGTGATAACAAGCAACAGTACAAACATGGTTTATTTGCATTGGGAGGGAGTTACAAATGTAAACTTGAGAGCGTACAGTAGGTAAAGAGAACTGATTCAAGCCTTTAAATACTAGCCTTGATTTGACATTACATTTAATCTGAACCAAATCCCAGTACATCTCATTGGTTCTCTGTGCAATTTTGGTACCATTGCAACTATTTGAAATTTAAAATGAATACATTAAAACAGCATGTAGCTATCAAAACAATTTTAGTGGCATGTATATTAGTCTGCATTTACACTCCAAACTTAATGCACGCATCTATAATTCACAGATGTTAAATGCGTGTTTGTCATACAATATCGCAAAATTGGTACAGAAGTACTTATACTTTTTACAACACTATTTCCAGCTCTGTCTAGTATAGTAATTACACATTTGCATTTGAAGCCTGTGGGCGAGCGCACAACTGATGATTATAACTAAACATGTTTACATTTCCTCCTTAAATAAGAATATTTCTAATGTAATTTTTCACAAAGCACCGTTTACAACTCTACTATACATTTAACCATACTGGTTCTACGTGATTGGGTAGGTTAGGCAACTTTACTAATCAAATATCAAATATTTTTATAGTGAAGATCGTATGTCAAAGTTCTAAATTATAAATTTGAATTTCTTTTTAACCCCATGACTTCATTCGAAACATCAAGTGGATTAATAATGCACACGTTTTCCTTTTGTTTGGACAAACTTAAGGGATGGATTAAAACTTTGTCTAAATAACAGCATTTGGGGATGAAATTAAAAAAAACTTTAAATTAACCTCTTGACGATTTCGGTCCCACTTTATATTAAATGGCTTTAACTACTGCTGTATGTACAAATATTTGAAATGAATAATTTGATACAATGGACTTATTGTATACACTCAAAAAAATAAGCTGTTGAACCAACTTAATTAAATTAAGGAAAGGTTTTACACGAAATTGAATTACATTTTTCCAACAAAATCGAATTTGTCTGAAATTATTTGTTGTAATCTTGATGTATGAACTTAAATTCATTTAGTCAAGACTACTAAAATAACTGTGTCATTTCTACTAAAAGTTTTGTCAAGTTTCGTGGATTTAATTTTTGTCCCGCCTAAAATCACCAACATTATAATTTTAGCTAATTTGACTCTATAGTTACTTCCAATGATGGAAGCTACTAGCATTCAATTTAAGTAGAACAATTAAGGTCTGCAAGTAAAGTTTAATGCATATAAAGTGTATACTAAGTTCCCACAAACTAAACACAGTCGTCACTCTTCTGCATAATGGTAACCACAAAATTCAAAAACATTACAGAAAGTCCTCTAAGTTTCTAACATAACTGAACATTAAATACTGACATTAACTAACAACATCTTTCCATTTACTGAAAAACACATCAAATAACACTTTAATCCCTTTACCCTCCTAATGCAGTCCCTTGCAAAGCATGCTGGGAACTACAGATCCATGCCCGGTTAGTTGTCAACAAAAATGATTCATGTAGTTTTCACACAAATTAAGTAAACTTAAGTTTGAAATATATTAGGTTGATTGAACACAATTAAATTAAGTTGTGACAAAATATTAAACAATCATGTTACTTTTGCTTATTTTAATTGATTAAATTTAACAAGAGGCCAAAATTATTTTTTTGAGTGTACATACACGTTTTTACATAGTACTTACTGTATATATTTAAAATACCTGCATGTAATTACAGCTGTAATTCATTTATGCAATTACATTTGTAATTACACTGTTGACCCTTTCTTTACACCTTAACCCAACCTTAAAGATACCCATACCACACACACCTGACCCTAACCTTACCCGTATCACTCCTCAATAACAGCACAAGTGTTTTACAATACAACCTGAACACAAGAAGTACTACTTTTCAATGTAAGTACATAGTTAAAGCCACTTAATATAAAGTGGGACCAATATTTCTATTTAATTTCTGACATTTGATGCCATGACTGTAGACTTCTGATGGAGATCTGATTGTGATTAATGCTGTAAAAAAAAAAAAAAAAGTCATGCCATTGGAAAAAGATTGAGCATAATTTTCCAGCGATCTGAGATCAATTTTAACACTCTATGAGGAACACACACACAAATCAATGACCAAACCAACATGAGTTTGCTGTTTTTGGTGTGGTGTATTATTCCCTGACTGTCTTCATGCTCTCTATCTATCAAGGGTCTCAAACTGGTGCTCCCGGATACGGCCCCTAAAAGCACAACACTAGCTTGCTCCTGTTATAATAAACACAGTTGCGGTGACGCACCTCTATTCTTCAAGTGTGAACATACACCCTTAAACACACATTGGTTGTAAGTGTGTATCTGGCTAGTGGCCCCTGGGTATTTTGAGTTTGAGACCCCTGCTTTTCATGCTGGTTTTGTGCCGTCTTTCAATTCTCAATGCACGTTTGAATGAGTGGCTGTTCAAATAAACAGCAATCAGAAGGTAAGTGAGCATAATGTGGAACAACGTGTGCAAAAACTATTGTCAATTTGCATCAAAATCACCCACAGAATATGTAATTTTGCTTCTGTTTCGGTTGAGAAGTCTTACAACGTTTAACATGAGAAAAACATTCCCAACCCTGTGATTGAGAGCATAATATAATCTGTTTTGGTTGAGAAGTCTTACAACATTTAACACGAGAAAACGCCTTTTTTACATTCCCAACCCTGCAAATGTGAATGAGAGAAAACAAATAGGCAGGATTTGGTTTAAACCGTGAAGCTTACAGAGTTTCAGCGGTGTTTGCCTTTCCAGTGCTCTGGTATGCTATAATTCTGGCATCAGTAATGAAGCGAGCGATGAAGGAGACACCGTCTCATTAAGTGTGTGTGTGTGTGTGTGTGTGTGTGTGTGTGTGTGTGTGTGTGGCAGTTTCTCTGCCAGCTGGACCTGAACATGTGGACGACAGAAATCACTTTGCATGACTCTAGTGAAGGAGACTAGGGATGCAGAAATATAAAAATGACAGCTGATATTATGAATCAATATGGAAACACTTTAGATCATGTTTAGTTGCTTATTAGCATGCATATTCTAGGACATTGTCTGTTTATTAGTACTTATAAAGCAGATATGAATGTGTTATTCTGCGTGAGCATATTCTACATCCCTTAACCCTTAACTTAACTACCTAACTAACTATTAATAAGCAGTAATTATGAGTTTATAGAGGGAAAACTCCTAGTTATTAGTGAATATGTTCTCTAATCTAAATACTGAAAATCTTATTTAAAACAAATTTGCAAATTAAATGAAAATGTAGTACTTTTCTGTTTTGCCTGATACAGTATACATTTTTTAGAATATTTTTTTTTTAATTGCTGATAATCAATATGATGTTCTTATAAATATATGCTGTTCTGCCTATAATGAACATCATGCATATAGTATAAATAGTATATATTTAAGTAATGTAAAACATTGACCTGTGTAGATATGACTGATAAATTATATGATGGCTGATATTATAAATATAATGTAAGTGAATAAATGCATTTTTTTTTGTGCAAAAATCTAGAATAGTACCAGATAAAATGTAAAATCTGTGATTTAAAGTAAAATCAATAAAATAATAACATTTTTGGAACCGCTCTGATATGATCTGCTATCTTATATTGTAATCAACATTTTTTTTGTAATTTTATCCAATACCAATATGGTCACAAATGTAATGTGTATGTTTCTAACTCTATTATTAAATATTAAAGATGTGAAATCATCTTTTGGAGCATCAGCTGTAAACAAGTTCTTCAGTGAAAACTCAATAACCGTTCTCTTGTTCAGGTCCGTCTGAAGGAATACATCCAGTCAGAAATTGCTACTTTTCATTTTACCGTTACTGGTGTGCCAGATTTCCAATGTGTGTGTGTGTGTGTGTGTGTGTGTGTGTGTGTGTAAAAGGCAAATCACTGTATTTTCCACTGCATGGGCAGAACATGCATATGCTAACATTCACCAGCGCCTTCATTTCCAACCAGAAAAATGTGTTAGCTCTTGCGTTTTTGACCAAACTTCATAATGACATGGTGCTTTAAGTCAATGGCCGCACACACGCGTCTCCACTGTCCATATCTGTTTTTCAATGCATTCCAGCAGCTGAAATACAACATGATATCAGCTTATTATGTGTTGTAGCATTCAGGAAACATCAATAGCGCATCAACAAGAGTAATGAAATAAAATGATTGCATGAAGGATCCTCAGACTGGTGTGTAATAGTTTGAAGTGCTGGTAACGTCTCTTTCTCTTGTTGACACCAGCAGGATTGCTTCACGGTTGAAGGGGAGGATCTGAAGCACGACTTTGAGCGTTTACAGCTGGCTATGGAGATGGTGGGATTCCTTCCCGTCACGCGTAAACAGTGAGTTTGGACAAAACTATAAGCAACTAACACAAACTTTGCATGCAATTCTTCATTAGTTATGAGCATGCATTAAAAATTTGGTAACGCTTCCTTTTACAGTCCAGTTACCCATGTACATACTCAGTACTTATTTTAGTAATTACAATTACTGGGTAATAACTAGGTACTGACCCTGAACCTACCCATAAACCTACCCCTAACCCATGTACCTTCCTATATTAGCCAGTACTTTCTAGGTAAGTACACTGTACTGTAAAAGGAAGCGTTACCAAATAGTGATTCTCTTAAGCGAGTAGTTTAAACAAAAAATGCATTAAATTGTTAAATATCTTTGCCTTTTTCAAGTCTTGACATCTCGCACAAACTCAAGTTTTAAACACAATGGTTAAAATACTGTAGATTTTCGATAAATAATCACGAACGATATCATATACTGAAGTCTTAGAAGAATTGGTTATATGGTTATTAAAAAGTTATATGGACTACTTGAATGTTTTTATGATGCTTTTGTGTTGTCTTTAAAGCTTGAAAGCTTTAAATGACTGACCAGTGCAATACATCAATATTAAATGTTTATGTATGTATTGTATTTCATGGGGAAAAAAGAAAATCACAGATTTAGAATAGCATATCAATTGTGTAAATGATGACAGTTTTCATTTTGGGGTAAACTATGGCTTTGGGCTCTTCGGGAAATGTTACGGTTGAATTTTTTTGCTTCATCAGAATGGGATGACATTTGGTGACTTTTGTTGCATTAGCTATGTGAACACCAAAAAAAAAAAAAACACCAAAAAAAGCATGGACATGATTTGGAAATATTAAAGGGTAAAAAAAAGAAACTTTTGTTAATTTTTTTTTAATGCTCAATTACTGAGTCACAAAAATGCTTTCCATATGTTCCCTTTCTAACAAAATTGTAATGTTTGATTGTAATTATAATGCAAAACCTGATACTTATCTAACAAAAATATATAAGCCTTGAAAAAGTAGTCTTTTAGAATGTGTATATATATATGTATAAATCAAGATATAAATGCAAAACCTAATAAAATTAAGAAATTATGTCGAAAAAAACAGGAATCCAGAAGCCTCTATATTTATATCGGGAGTTATACATGAGGTTACAAGACAATACACAAGTTTTGATTTTTTAACGCCTCCAGATGGCAAATAAATATAAAAAATAAATGTATATAGTAATTCTAATAGCTCATACGTTTTTTATAAATATCGCTTAGTATCATAAAATTCTAAATATCTAATAAAAAAACATCATTAAACAAAATATTACATTTATTTTCCTGGGAACAAAAAGTGATATTGCAAGGCTTCTGTCAAGAGGGTTAAAATAGTGGATTTCAAACTTCATTGTCGACAACAATATTCATTCAGTTTCTAAAATATTTTAGAGCTTAACTACATATAACTAGATATTTGTATTCATTATAAAAATAACCAAATAATAAGAAATATCTTTCCGCTTATTTTCATGCTTGTTTTTCGTCTTATTTTTATTAATTTAAGTTATCTTGAGAAGTTTTAAGAACCACTGGTTTAAAAATAGTCTATTTTGACTACTTATGTGAACTAAAAAAATAAATGATGAAAAAGGTATTTTTTGTCAACTACCCATTATGTATCTCTCGCTCTCACTCACGTCTGATGTGTTTCCCCTCGCAGGATTTTCTCTCTGCTGTCAGCGATCCTTCATTTAGGGAATATCCGATACAAGAAGAAGATTTACCGGGATGACTCCATCGACATCTGCAATCCTGAAGTTCTGCCTGTAGTTTCTGAGCTTCTGGAGGTACAGGATCAGTCTCAAACACAGCTTTCTCACTTCATGTCCCTCTTTATGGAAGACAAAAGGAAGAAGCATCATTCAACATTTACTATTATTCCTGAAGACACACAAATAGCTTTGCTTGACCCGATCATTAAGTCAGTGAATGGAAATGATTCATAAATTAAATCCTGAATCCATGAAACCCTAAAACACATTTTTTGAGATGTTAATGGGTTGCACATCAATGAAGACACCAATAGCACTCATTATGTTTATTATTATGGGAAAATTGTCTTTTTTTGTTGTTTTTCTAAGCTATTTTGTATAGTTGAACCAAAGTCAGGAAAAGTGAGGAATATGCGGAGTGGTGATTGGCTGTCGTGGCTGGAGAGTTTGCATTTACGTCATCCGTTTCTGAGCTTTCTCCACATTATTAATGACATTAAATGACATTAGTCTTTTTCAAATCTGAGGAGTGAATGAGCAGTGCTAAAACATGAGACGTTAAGCTGCATCTGAAATCACGCGCTTCTAATAGACTACATTTAATGAAGAACTTACTATTTTACTGGTCGCAAAGCATGTTTTATATAGTATGAAGGGATTATGGACGTCGCTTCACTGATGTTCACTGGTCCTCTCCTAAGGCCTCATGGGATTGTAAAGTGTCCATTGATTGCACAATTCATAATATCGAGGGCAGTAGTTTGCCATCTGTGTGCTTTTTGCCTTCTGTTTTATAAATATAATGAATATTAGTATGCCACACTATTGTTCACGCACAGTTTTCCACTTACTGTATAGTAGGCATATCATTTGGACACAAGGTTAGACTGTTTTTGGAAAATTGACTCTTACGAGATTTTCAGTGAATTGTGAATATTTGGAATTCAATTTTGTTTTTTTACTTTTATTTTGAATTATTTTGATTTACAACATTAACAATGAAAGTAAAAACAATATTAACAGAAGGGAGTAAAAGATTACTGAATTAAAAGAATTATGCATATATATATACATATCAAATATATGCTACATAGCGTACAGCGCTGTATACTGTAAATGCATATCAGCACATATTAATAAATATTAATGAATATACACTAGCGTTCAAAAGTTTGGGGTCGGTGAGATTTTTTATGTTTTTAAAATAAGTCTCTTCTGCTCACCAAGGCTGCATTTATTTGATTAAAAATACAAAACAAACCCAGTAATATTGTGAAATATGTAAAACAGCTGTTTTCTATGTGAATATATAGTAAAGTGTAATTTATTCCTGTGATCAAAGCTGAATTTTCAGCATCATTACTCCTTCAGAAATCACTATAATATGATTTGATGATCAAGAAACATTTATGATTATTATCACAGTTGAAAACAGTTTTGCTGCTTCATATTTTTGTGCAAACCGTGATTAATTTTTTCCGTCAGCATTTTTTGAAAGTTCAAGAGAAAAGCATTTAATTAAAAAAAATTATTTAGCATTATTATAAATGTCTTTACTGTCACTTTTGATCAATTTAATGCGTCCTTTCTGAAGAAAAGTATTTATTTCTTAAAAAAAAAACAAAAAAACGTATTGACCCCAAACTTTTCAACGGTAGTACACACACACACACACACACACACACACACACACACACACACACACACACACACACACACACACACACACACACACACACACACCTAGGCCTATATGTACTGATCCCCCTAATTAAAACGAGACAGGAAAAAAAAAACGAACAACAAAGCCAAACAGGTGAGGTTACCCATTCCTATGGAATTTAAGTGATTTAAGTCAAGTGTCTTGGGAAAAGACGAATGCTGGGTTCCTTTAGCACAGGGTTTGGTCATTAAACAGGCCTACTCGAAGTAGAAGGAGTTCCTGAATGTGGGCCAACAGGATATAAGATGTGATTTCAGAGCCTTTGAACTCGACACATAATGTATGCAGTGCACATACCTCTCTATACAGGACCTCTTGTGGCCCGATAGTGTGATCAAAGCCTGTGTGTGTGTGTGTGTGTGTGTGTGTGTGTGTGTGTGTGTGTGTGTGTGTGTGTGTGTGTGGGCTTGCACCTCGAAATCATTATAATATATTCAGATGAGGCCAGTCCAAATCTTTGAGCCCTTCCACATCTGTTCACGATTACAGTTGAATGACTCAACATCAGACTCAGTGAGTTCATATAATCACTATATTAGATGTAGACATCTTTCCCAGTGTGCATAAACCAGCCGCATATTTATCCCAGTTCACCGCTGGGTTCATATCGGCCCTTTTATATGTGAATGAGCGAGTGTTGGCCAGTGTTGAGGTCACCTGATTATCCGTGGCATTGTGTGTGTGCAGACTTTGATTCGTAACGGTTGTTATATGCGTTTATTTCCTGAGATTCATTATTATTATTATTATTATAGCTGTACTGTTTTTATGTTCTGTATTATTAATGTTACAGTATAGAGGTGGAAGCCAATATTACTGAGTGCTACCGGATGTTTAAAGGACAACTCAACATCGCAGGCCCCAAAGTTAACAACTGAGGATAAATCTTTCTCACGGCCATTAGTGATGTTTGGTGCTTGTAATGTTTTGCTCCTTGTCCATCTATGTAACTAAACACTGGCTTGTATTAAAGCTGTAGTGTGTGATCTATATGTTTTATTGCTGAAGGATACAGTACGAATGAATGCATCCAAATCTTTTGACCTGACCCTTAAATCACACACCAAAAATATAGATATCTATTTTATACTTGTGTCTGAAGAGTTAAAGTGAGAAACTTGTGTCGCATCATGACAGGTCAAGGAGGAAATGCTGTTTGAGGCTCTGACGACACGAAAGACGGTGACGGTGGGCGAGAAGCTGATCGTCCCGTACAAACTGGCTGAGGTAAGCAGAAAACTGGCTTTAACATGGCCGTTTAAAAACATGAAACTGTTAGCCAGAATAAAAGCTAAATATTGGGTCACCTTCTTCAGAATATCGACAGCAATTGATCATTTAATTATCTTCATAATGCTCATTTTGGATGAGCTTGTTAAAGCTTCTCAGTTGTTAAAAGTCTTTGTTAATGTAATTATGGACAAATGTTACAAGAAACATTTTGAAGATTGTTGGGTAACACTTTATTATATTTCAATGTAAACACAGCCGGTTATGTCTCTAGTGAAAGTAAACAGTAAACCGGATGTGTATCAGTATAATGGATCTGTGTATTTAATCTTAAAGTGACAGTAGCCTAATAAACCTGCAGTTCTGTGTCGTTAATGTGAATCAAACAAAAGAGAAAACAACTCACTGCTCTAGTCTGAATAACTTTTTTTTAGCTTTAATAAGAATACATTTATATTTAATTCATACTGTAAAGACTATGCAATACATTTGATTATTACGTATTTTAACTACGTTAAATTGTACCTGAAATCTTTAATTCATATTTTTTGTTATATTGAGTTTGTCCTATTGTTTGTAATCTGCTTCCATTTTCTTTCTTTTTTTATAACAGAAATTAGATAAAATAACACATTAACTGTATTGTGATGCATATACTTATCGTGAAATAAAATTTCTCATATCTTGAAATAAGAATTTGGTCATATCACCCAACCCTAGTTGCAAAGTTACTTATAGATAAATGTCTAAAGTGGGCCATCGAAACGATGTGTAACCCATTGTTGTGTGTTATTGTTAGACAAATGTGAGAGAATGAGCTGACTGGACATACTTATATTAACATTTTATAAACATTTTAGATTTTCTTCATTTCTCGCCCTCACTGAAGTAATGTGTTTCTCAGGGGCTTCGTCATGCTCCTCCATCATCATAATTCAAACCAGCCATGAGGGTTTCAGAGCTTTTTTCAGCATTAGGACTGTGTTCTCCTGTCATCTTTAAATATTGAACTGACCAGCTGCTTTATTAAAATCAGAGGTTCACAAACAACTTAATAAATCCCTTGAACTGCATATACTTACAGATTTATACATTTAAAAGCCACCACAAATAAAAGATTTCTCCCTCTCCAACTAGAACTACATATATCTGAAATATACAATATATCGACCAATGACTTTGCTGGCGATTATTAAATAAAACCAACATTGTGAATATTGGGGATGCACGATATATCGACTTCGGCTGATATATGTTTATTTATAATGTAATCGATATCGGCCTAATAAGAACATCTGGACAATATATTAAAGCTGATAAATAATGGATTATTATTGAAGTGAGACGCTTCAGATGCACATCGTTCACCATGATCTTTTTGATTTGCTTAATTATGATTGAAATCACTTCAAAAAAGGAAAATACAGTTCAGTCTACATAAAAGTATAATGAGAACATTATAATTGTGTGCTCGGGACATTAAATGGTGAGACTTTTGTTTTTGTAATCAGGCTTTTAAAAATTATATAAAAATTTGGATTAATATTTATCGGCCAGTATCAGTTATAAAGTTATCGGTTATCATTTTTTTAATATCAGTGAATCCCTAGTGAATATTGTGATGATTATGGAATATTCTGTCTTATTTATTTGGCATTAAGTTTCCTAAAAAACCATTAGACTAGTTTCACGATCCTCCCGTCTTGTGATTTGAGTGGCACACACGACATGCAACTATTTATGATTATTTGTACTAGTTTTGGATCAGTCTTGTGTTGAGCTGTAGCTCTGTTACAGAAGATTGAGTTATGAGCGGCTGTTAGAGATGCGCGGATGGGCTATTATTTCATCCGCAACCGCATCACAAAACTCATCATCCGTCCGCCATCCATCCGCACCAACGTTTTTGACCAATTTTCAAAACCGCACCCGCCCGCCATCCGCTGATTGAGCGATACAAGGCGCTGCTGATGACAGCCGCGAGACTAGAAAGCTCTCAGAATATCAGCAGTGAACTCCGTCTCTGGGGTGCGTTCCCGAAAGCATCGTTAGCCAACTATGGTCGCAAGTTCCGTCGATGCTTTCGGGAAAAACATAAATAAATAGCCTAAATTAAACGCACTTCGGCAAAACTGACCTTATCTGATAGGCAGTAGCGGCCTGGGTTCTGGGTTTCAATAACTAATATGCCCTACCCATTTAAAACATAGCCTAAACATAGAACAGAAAAGGCAAGGATTCCTGTTGGTTTGCATCAATTGTATATTATTTTATTACGTGCACTTTCAGCTTCATGAACAGGCAGCTCAACATATAAATAATCCAACCTTATTTGATTAAAACTATATACAATTATGCAGCGTTTTAGGTTGGAATAAGCCTCGCCCTTAAATTACTATTATTTGAAGTTAACATTATACAATATACGTAGACCTACTTCACCACAAAACTTGTTTAGGATAAATTCTTTAAAATTGGGGAATGCGTTACGGACGTGAGCGCTCTGAAAGCGGCACTAAAAGACTGCTTTAAAACTTTCAGAGACCTCAAACAGAAAGCACAAAGCCTTTCTTTAAAGTGAATTTCGTTTTGTTTTAATTGTATCTTAATTTTAATCATTTTTTCGTCAACCAAATGCCTGGATTTAATAAGTGAATATAGCAGATATAGCCTAGGAATCACAAAACGGATCGCCCGCGCGTGAACTGGCGCGTCTCATAAATTAACCAAAACTCAGCCTATACTTGCCTCACAGACCTGAGAAATATATCTAAAATGTCTACTTCTAAAAAGAACATTTCAAAACGAAAGAAAACACTGCTCTCTGTTTATGTAATCCGTATGAAATGTGTATTTCTCTCTGGCGCGTTCACTGCGAAGATCATGATCAGCATCGTCAACTTCATCTTTGCAGGCAAAAATAACACAGAAAACACGTTTATAAACAATTAAATTGTCTCCTTGTTATAGGCCTTTTCGACATATTCATAATCATTACTTTTACCGGTTCTTTGTGACAACTTTTAGGTGCTTTATTGGCAGCGCGCCACCCTTACATGTTACATGAATGAACGCCTCACCACAACATCAGCACCGAAAACATGGGGATTTTTTACAATAAATGACAAGCTGCTAGTGACGTTAGTTAATCGCCTGTCGCGGGTGCAAATGCAAAGTTGCAAAGCTGATTTAATCACGGTAAAACTGAATTAATTTACAAAATAGTTTTCATTTGTATTTCAGCACTTCGCGAATGGACAGCGGTGTATTCACACCCTTTCTTTTACTGTCTATCTATGGTCACACCGAACGCGAATAGAGCGTCAAATATGCGTCTAGTTAGACGCTTGAACATATATTTTTCATTTGATTGGTTCAACCGCCCGCCACCCGCCCGAATTTAATTAAAATATTTTTTTTCGTCACGTCATCCGCCCGATCCGCGGTTTATCCGCGGAGTCCGCGGCTGTAACCGCCAACCGCGCATCTCTAGCGGCTGTGTCACAATATTGAGCATTAAACAGCCGAATCTTTCATTTGCTAAGACAAGGTACCATAAACAAATACAGTTTATCCACTTTTAATAGTAGTCCCACCTTAAACGAACATTTACAGCTCACACATTTTGCTAAAGCATAATAGATTTAACTACGTAGGTTATAAAAGTCTTGCTGATTAAATTAAATTGCTGTGTTGCAGGCTGGGACGGTGCGGGACTCCATGGCCAAGTCTCTGTACAGCGCTCTGTTTGACTGGATCGTGTTCAGGATCAATCATGCCCTCCTCAACCAAAGAGACTTGGAAGAGTCAGCCAAGGTAAAGTCATTTCACTGATAAATCCCACAGAATGAGGATCGTAAGAGCTGGATGTGCAGTCACCTGACATAAATGACATTACACAGCAGTTTTTCTGTGGCTCACTGCTTTAATCTCTAAATTATGGATGGGGACGTTATGTAATGGGATATATTCAGGCACACTGACTGAGCCCCTGCTGTTACTGTATTCACTAGCAGAACATTATGCTAGTCAAGCCTGAAATAAACTTTATATAAGTGTGTGAACATTCTCACTAAATAAGCTTGCTTGGTTAAATGCACTGTTGCATTCGCGGCTCAACACTTTTTTTTTATTTTTACTTCTGCATGTTGTTTAATGTGCCACAATAAAACATGCACAAGTAGGCATGCTAATCAGTTATGACCGAATAGTGTGATTTACCTTCTAATAAACCAAAATTAATATTTTTTACTTAATTGAACAAAAACAGCAGCTCATGTTAACCTGAACATTAACTCATTAAAAATGTGTTTTGGGTCGGCCATGATACTATTATTTCATTTCAAAACAGGCAATTACTACTAATATTAAAACTAAACTTTATACTATACTATCAATTCTATAGTTCATTTGTTTAATAGTAGTAGTTATTAGTAATAGTTTGATAGTAATACTATTGTACAGTAATCTTAGTTGTAAAAAAAAATATTATTAATACTGTTTTATTTTACTGTACTAATATTTATGACTGTCTTCATTTCTTAATCGTTAAAACATAGAGCTTTTATTTTGGTGGGAAACCTTAAGCTTCTCATTTGTTGAAAACGAATTTATAATGATTCTCATTACGAGTTTGTTGGCACATGTTGCGTTTTGAAATGCGCATTATAAGCAACACAACTCAATACACTAACACAGTGCCGTGCTTCACTCTGAAACGCACAGCACATCAGACTATAACTATAAGAGATGCAACGATATCTGTCCATCAGTTTATAGATTTTCTTAAGAAAAAATGCTTCAAATAAAGCTGTAAACTAAACAGTGAAACCCTCTTGTTCGGTACATTACTATAATATTAGCAGTTGAATATGATGGTTTGGGCTTTGCTGTTAATTTTAAACTTTATTTTCAGGTGTAATAATAACACTCAAATAAAAACTTAAATGTTTGTATACAACTCAGTTGCACATAAGGTAGTTTTCATTAACAGTTGTCTTCATGACAAATTTATTCAAGCATACGTTAATAATTAAAAGTAAATCAGCTCTTCTGATAATAACTTTCCTGAGATAAATGCAAGGTTAAGTTGCATTTGCACACGCTGTTTTATTGAAGTCTTTCCACGGTTGAAACACTGATTAGGCAATTACATGAGTCATGATTCATTTAGGTATTTTTTGATGTATCTTTCATCATAACTTGTTGTTAATGCATGATTTCTCATGCCACGACTTGTATTAAAGTAGAAGAAAAAACTCACTGAGGCGCTACAGCGATCCGTTACGTCACATTTAAGAGTGTCAAAATACCATTATTATTTGAGTTTTGTGATTAAAATGGACAAGTTGAGACTTTTTCATAAGTGACAAAGTTTTCTGCGATCGTTGGATGGGAGGCGTTACAAATAATGTTGGTTTAGGGGAAAACCGCAGATCTGGCAACCCTGGCTTAAACTTTAGGTGATTTATAGAGCTTGCTTTTACATCACTATTATTTAACGGTTAATGTATTAGTGTGTGTTAACTTTCTCTAAACTCAACACACGAGAGACTTTCTTCACTCTCAGAATGAGTTGCAGTCTGACATGTTTTTATTAACAGGATATAGGATCATCAGCTGTTTTTAAACAATAGTGATAATAATTGCTTTTATCTGCTGATATTCATTACATCGGTCCAGCTCAAATAATCATACATGGTTAAATGATAGCCTTTGTGAATTACTCTCATTTGGAACTTGAAGAGTGTTACTTTTTGACTCTTTTGACTAACTAATTATTCACACGGTAAATGCAACTGAAGTGTTCCCGCTGATCTTGATGAGCGTTGAGTAAACTGTAGACACACTGTTAGCTGACTGATAACACATCTAGTTTCATAACGCAGACATGTGAACTGGATCTACGGTTTTTTACTGCATCAATGACACAAGAACGCTTTTAATTGCCTTTAAACACTTTTCTGTTCTGAATGTTCCCCACATCTCATCCTCTCTCCAGATCCTGGCCATCGGGTCCTCGATATCTTTGGCTTTGAAGACTATGAGAACAACAGCTTTGAACAATTCTGCATCAACTTCGCCAACGAGAGACTTCAGCACTATTTCAACCAGCACATCTTTAAGCTGGAGCAGGTAATGGTTTATTTATTTTATTTGAAAGCTGAGATGACCATCAGCTTCTCTCCCCACACTCGAATAATAACTGATTTATTGCCAGCAATTATAACTCGAGTTATTTTGACTGCACACAGAATAAATTAAGGACACAGATATTGCTTGACTGAATGTTTTCGGCAAGATTTAAAGGTTTGCGATCTTTACATTTGTGCACTCTCATCCTCCCTCGAAGTGCATGAATACCTTTGTTTTTAAACTTTATTAATATAGCGCTTTATACTACGGCTGGGTATCGATTAATATGTTACAATTCGATTTCGATTAGCAAGCTCTCAATTCGATTTCGATTCTCGATTCATGGAATATAGATTTAATAAAATAAAAAAAATTGGAAAAAAAAAATCCTATATTTATAAAAAAAGAACAGTGAACATAAGTTTACCAGTGGTTAATTAATAAAAGAAATTAAGAGCCACAAACCTGTATATTAAAACTTGTTTTGTTTTAGGTACACTTGGGTACATTAAAACAGAAGCCAACTCTATATTTCAAATGCATACAATGAATAGACAGGAGTTTCGCATGCCTTGATTAAACAGAATCAGGTTATTTTATGTTTAAGATAAAGCAAACATCAAATCTCACAGCATTAGCTGTAACATGGAGGCTGCAAGTCTATGAACAGTGTAAGCTAATACTGGCTTTTGGGTGATGGATAAATAAATATGGGGAAAAATCGATTTGTGGCCTTTGAGAATCGATTTTGAATCGACCACATTTTAAAAAACAATTAATTGAAGAAAAAAATTTTTCCCCAGACCTACTTTTGTCAATACAGATTGTTTCAAAGCAGCTTTACAGAGATAACAGGAACATAATGAAACAAAGTTTGTTTCTAGAAGAAAATAGCGTCACAGTCCAGCTTAAGTAAGTTCAGTGATGGTTCATTTCTGTTGTAAAAAGTTATTAATATTTAGTATTAATTTAGTTAATGTAGCCGCTCTGGAGAAACAGTGATGTCATCGTCCAGCTCAGTTCAGGTCTCATATAATGGTGTCAATGCAGACAGATCAATAATATTGTTGAATATCATTAAATCAGCCCAGGTTATATATTCTACTGATGGAGATTAATATGTGTTTTTCATTACTGGTGCTTGCTTTCGACTAACTTCAGGAAGTTTAGGCACCAGAATGTCATATAAACTTGGGCATGGGCCTGTTCTGTGTATTATAAGAGTAAACGTTCCTTGAAAATAGTTCAATTCATCCTACAAAACGAGGGAATTGTATCCATTACTGAAGTCTTTAATAGGTTGGGTTGATGGACGCCTCAGGCTGTGTGATCATGTGACGTAGAGTTTCACACGAAATAAACCGTTCGATAATGAGACAATAAAGGGTTACTTTACTCTAACCAGACAAAGAATTGTGTCTGTAATAATGTGTGTTTTCTAAATGAGATCATTCTCTAGGATGACTAAAGAGACAACCAATTACGGTAATGACAGCCTGTCAAAGCCGAGCCTTTGTGACACACCTCAAACTATATGCTTGCTTAAAGAGGGTTTGTTAGTTTAAGTTTCTAGTCAGTCCAGAGTCCAGATTTGATAAACTAACTTTGACAGATTTGCTTGCCCAAGGCACATTTATCCACATAAATCACACACTGTCACAGGACGTGTCGCTTTATGCAGATGTGTAAATAACAGACTATCACTTGTGGGTTTAGCACTTCTTGTGACAAATGATGTGATCAAAGTCAAATCTGCTTCATTTTATCATATACTAGTAGTTTTGAATGCTGGTTTGCTTGATGATACTGTAACTGCATCTTTTTTAAGTGTTTACATGACGTCATTTACCCATGACTCCATTAATATAGTGCAACAGAAATAAAAACTTCATTTATTTTCTCCATAGGGAAATGTATTTTTACGATAACCTGTAAACCTTTAAAGACAGTCTTGCTGTGAGCTATGAGGTTGTTAATCGATGGTATTTGCTTCTGTTAAAGCCTTCAGCCTGCATTATTTCAGGTTATATTTAAAATAATCATGTTTAATTTAATAATGGAATTTGTGGTGAAAACTACATTACCCATGATGCTGTACAGAAAATTCCACCAATCAAAGAGTTGTAACAAACAAGAGCAATTTAGCTCCGCCCACTCCTATGCTCTCAAAATACTTAAATATTTATGTGTATATAATGGGAAGTTTAATATTCCTCTATTGTTTGTTATTCTATTATGCTGTCCGGAATACTTGATGGGATTGTAGTTGTACTTTCCCTCACTAAAGTTTACAGTCTTAAGTTGTACCTTTGTATTTTTGTCTGATTATCAAATATTTTGATTCACCTCGTAGCTGGTTGGCTGGTTTCATGGCTTATAATGCTTTAATGCTTTAAATCTCTATAGGAGAAATTAATGAAAAAAATGCTTCCAGAACTAGCACAGCTGAAAAAGTGGCCAGGCACTAATGCACTCTAGGTTATAGAAGCTTGTTTCCGCTATAGAATAAAAACGACTTTTTATCTCACAATTCTGACTTTTTTTCTCGCAATTATTTATAAATACTATATTATTATAGTTATAAACTCATAATTGTGAGAAATAAAGTCAGAATTGCATGGTATAATCTCGTACTTGTGAGAGATGAAGTCAGAATTGTGTGATATAAAGTCGCAATTGCGAGTTATAACGTCAGAATTGTGATATATAGTCACAATTGCGAGTTATAAGGTCAGAATTATGATATATAGTCGCAATTGCGAGTTATAAGGTCAGAATTGGGATATATAGTCGCAATTGCGAGTTATAAGGTCAGAATTGGGATATATAGTCGCAATTGCGAGTTATAACTTCAAAATTGGGATAGTCGCAATTGCATGTTATAACGTCAGAATTGTGATATATAGTCACAATTGCATGTTATAACGCCAGTATTGTGATATATAGTCGCAATTGCGAGTTATAATGTCTGAATTCTGATATATAGTTGCAATTGCATGTTATAACGTCAGAATTGTGATATATAGTCGCAATTGTGAGTTATAAGGTCAGAATTGTGATGTATGTAGTCTAGGGCTGGGGTAAACGATTATTAACAAAACGATTAGTTGGGCGATTATTTTATCGATTAGTCGACTAATCTAACGACTAATTGGACGATTAATATAAAAGATTAATTCTGCTGCTCGATTAATAAAAAAACATAATGCATCTCAAATAAATACAAACTAGCGTACTGAATCATGATACTGTATAAGCTGGCTAACGTTAATCTAATGTTATGTATTTGAACACCGTCATTAGAACTCTATAACTGCCAAAACCGTGTTGTTAAAATATTTTGTACAAACATTTTTTATCATTGAGAATGTTTAAATACTAATATCAGCTTACGAGGGAAACGGAGGCGGAGTCAGTGGTGCTTCTGCTCCTACTGGAAATGATTCGAGAGAGTCTGTTTCCCTTTACCGATCAGAGCGCGCGCTGACACGGAGCAAAGCCTTGATACTCGACGCGTCTGCAAGAGCGCGCGGCAAAAATGACGCAAGAGCCATTTCGCTTGCCTGTGTGCACGGCTTCTTTTGTAACAGCGCGCGCGGCACCGCGTCCGCGGATGAACGACTGCAACCCGAATCTGCCCGAGCCGTACGTCTCACCGCACCGGCACTCAGTTTGCGGGTCTAAATTGCAAAGTTTTTTTTAAGGATTTGTTTACTACGTGTGATTCATTTAATGGAAAGCACATTCACTTCTAGTGGTTTTCGTCCTCCATTCTGCAATGTTTCGGTCTCCCACGTGTGTTTGCGAGCTGTACTGCCGGAAACGGTGCAAAAAATAAATAAATGAAGAAAGTGTCGACGCAAAAATATGGCGTCGACGTAATTTTGACGTCGAAGCGTCGACGTCATCGACGCGTCGCTACAGCACTAATGTAGTCGCAATTGCGAGTTATAACGTCAGAATTGATATATAGTCGCAATTGCGAGTTATAACGCCAGAATTGTGATATATAGTCGCAATTGCGAGTTATAACGTCAGAATTGTGATATATAGTCGCAATTGCGAGTTATAAGGTCAGAATTATGATATATAGTCGCAATTGCGAGTTATAAGGTCAGAATTGGGATATATAGTCGCAATTGCGAGTTATAACGTCAAAATTGGGATAGTCGCAATTGCATGTTATAACGTCAGAATTGTGATATATAGTCACAATTGCATGTTATAACGTCAGAATTGTGATATATAGTCGCAATTGCGAGTTATAAGGTCAGAATCGTGATATATAAAGTCGCAATTGCGAGTTATAAGGTCAGAATTGTGATATATAGTCTCAATTGTGTGTTATAAGGTCAGAATTGATATATATAGTCGCAATTGCGAGTTATAACGTCAGAATTGATATATAGTCGCAATTGCGAGTTATAACGCCAGTATTGTGATATATACTCGCAATTGCGAGTTATAATGTCTGAATTGTGATATATAGTTGCAATTGCGATTTATAACTCCAGAATTGTGATATATAGTCCCAATTACGAGTTCTAACGTCAGAATTGTGATAGTCGCAATTCTGATAAAATTTGTTGTCTTTTAAATTTTTTTTATTCTGTGATAGAAACAAGCTTTCATAATAGGCACACGGCATTTACAGCTCACGTGAAAAATCATAATGGGGTATAACTGATATATTTTATGGCATAGAGTAAAACATGAAAAATATCTTGAGCTTGTGTTTACCTCAGACCTTATTTCAGTCATTTAACCGAAAACCCATTGACTTTGACCAGAAATGCTAAAATGTTTACTCATGGCCTACGAGAAATGTCATCCCTGCATCATGGTATGGAGAACTTAGTCTGAACCCACATTGAGGGATTCTGGGTAATTTTGTTAAAAGGATCTTTGATATTCTTGTTAATTCATTCCCATTGCCACAACAGTTTTGCTGTTTGTTCCTTGATAAAAGTACAGGAATGTCACTGCGTCTGCCAACTTCCACGCTTTAATTGCTCTAAGAGTTGGAAACTCTTGGACTCGGATGTCAGGAATGAATTCACATCCTGAGTTTACTGCCAAGTATGCCGTGTGGTAATGTTTAATATACACCATACCCAGGTTATCCACACAAAACATGGAATATGCAGATTCATAGTTTGTTTATGACCATTAGTTAATGTTTGACTGAGACAAAAGTTAACTTGCATTAGTTGAGGTTGTTTTCCTGGATTGAGCTATAGTTGTAGTATTTTAGTAGTAGAAAACAAAGTCCTCCTTGGCATCCTTGCCATCTGATGCCCATAAACACACTCCAGCATGCTGGAGCCAGACACAACACCATTAATGTCTATTAATGCTCTGTTTTCATTGTGCCATTTATGGAGATGCTGTAAATGGATTTGATTTGGAGGCTCTTTGAGTGCGTTTCTTTTATCAGCCAAACAGAGTGCATGTGGTTCCTGAAGTGCTTCAGATGAGGGTTTGATTATTATTATACAAGCATTAGTTACTATTGCTCATACTGTGGGTTGAGGATTTGAACAAACCCATTGCTGTAAGTACTAAACTTGCATGTAGCACAGTTATATATATTCATATCATTAATTCATGAGTTTAAAACATGTTCAGACGGATAAAATCATTTCTTTTTATCTATCTCTGATAAAAGAATAATCAATCTTCATCAAACTTGGCTTACATGAATAGGATTATACTATAATACCATATTATCATGCTGTAAAATCTACAGTTAAAAGCTTTCTTGTAATTTTAATTCGCTCTTCCGTGTTTGAATGAGAAGTGTAGATCTTCTGCTTTGTTCTGATGATTTTATACTTCTGCCGTTTAATGTGCAAACACAGAGAGAGATTCCACTGATTGTATGAAACCCTACTGGGATTACATCCTTTATTGTTTCATTTACTTTCCCAGCGATCCAAGGAAACAGTTGAGGAGAAAATAAAGCTACAAAATGTTAAGAATGTCTTTCATATTATTAAACCGCAAAGAGCATGAAACCTCGGAGCGGCGAGAAGGAAGTCTCCTCGAGAGGAACGTGAAAACACTTTGCAGGACTGTTGTTTTGTTGTTCTGGTCGCAGGCCAAAAAATGAATTACCCGTATAGTTATAACAAGTTTTGTGAGATGTTCGTTCTCATGTTACCTGGTACTGATAAACATTCTGGAATATGAAAGGATGATTGACACATTCTAACATGTTTTTTTTTTATATCACACAGTTTCCATAGTCATGAAAACCTGAAAACATTAGTAAATTTTAAAGAGGACGTATTAATCCCTTTTTCAAAGTTAGTTTTGGCCTCTACCAGAACAAGTTTTCATGGTTAAATGTTGATTATTTTCCTCATATTCTCCATTGTTGCAGCTCCTTTCTTCCCAGTCTGTCAGTAACGCTCTGTTTCTATGAAGCCCCTCCTCCTAAAAACACTGTGCTCTGATTGGTCGGCTGGACCGGTGTGTTGTGATTGGTCGAGCGCTTCGAGTGTGTTTGGGAAATGTCCCACTCTTACCATAACTGCCAGTTTTGTTGCATTGTAAATTTTTTATTCACAAAAACAAATTTCTCAAGACTTTGCCTAGATGTGATGTCTTTATTGCTGAGATTTGCTTTATTGTTAAATCTCTTAAACTCATCGATAACAGCAAGAACAATACGTTTCTTAAGAACTATGTACATTGATGAATCATTTTTTTTGTCTTTTTTTGTTTTGTTTTTTCTTTCTTTTGTTTTTTTTGTAAATGTATGTAATGCAGTGCTTTTTAACTTCTTTGTAAAAGGAATTTAAAATACAATAAAAATAAATAAAAAATAACCGCCAGTTTCAACACACTACTAACTAACTCAACCAGGCCCCGCCCCTTTATTCTGCATATTAATTATTTAAATGAGGAATATTGTGACGTGTTTGTTTCCAGAAGAAAACTCAAGACTACAATGGAGGCGTTTCAGGGATTTCAAAAACAGTGACACTGAAATAGAGAATAACCCAACTTTGGATCTTTTCAGAGCTTTTTCATGCTCAAACAGCTACAATACACACTAAACACATAAAAAAGCATAATAGGACCCCTTTAAATTTGGAATGAAAACTAGTAAAACCTTAAACAACCAGGAAATCTTTGTTGACTCCTCATAATGATTGATTTTAAGTGTTGAATATGTTGTGCATGTCTTCTAGGAAGAGTACCGAGCAGAAGGCATTGCCTGGCATAACATTGATTACATCGATAACAGCGGCTGCATCAACCTCATCAGCAAGAAGCCCACGGCACTGCTCCACCTACTGGACGAGGAGTGCAAGTACGTCTCACCCTTTACACTGCTAACAAAGCAAGCTTGAGATTAAAGTACTGTATCATTTACTGCTAGTTAGACCAACATGACATCTCTGAATGTAAAAACCAAATATACTTGAATGTTTTACCTATTAATCAAATAAAATTACAGTACACTGAAAACCCTAATATGTTGATTGAACTCAATTGATTTGAGTAAACTCGTTCCCTCAATTTAATTGAGTAATGGGGTCTCCCAAAACATGCATATTTAAGTGTATTCAACTTGGTGCTTATGTAGACTTGACTTAAATTGTTTAGTTCACCAAACTTGATGATAATTGAATGTACTTAAACAATAAATTCACTTAACTTAGTGTTAATTTCAAGTGTACTTGTATATTTAAGTACAAAAACACTTGTATATGGGTATTAGTTTATTTATCAGGGTTAATGAGCTTTTGTAAGGATTAATCATGATTTTGAGCTCACAGCTCTTGAAATCTTAAGTTTATGTATTTTGCATGTAAATAAGTTATTTGAACTTATATTTTTGAGTGACGGGGCCCAAATGCTAAATTTAAAGTAATGTTTAGTCAAGTACACTTGATTTAAGTAAAGACAACATTAGGGTTTACAGTGTACCCTAAAAACTAGAGTAAGTTTCCCATGGCTAAATCAGTGGGAAACCTGACTCTCCACATCAGTGTTGCTCATAGCTCAAATCTCGAATGTCTCATTCGGGCTCTTCCTGTGGCTGTGTTGCTTTTTTCTGAAGTTTTGGCAGCTTTCATTTTTCCCAAGACCAGAGGAACTGCACAAGTTTATAATATACTGTCTGCAGAAAATCAGTCCTGCTCCCTCGATGACCACTATCACTCTCTGGGTCTCACTACAGGACCACAGTAAACCTCCAAAGGGGAAAAGAGCTTACATTTACTAATCAAATGTGCACATCTGTGATAGCCACACTGCAGGATGTCAAGTCATCCTCATTTATATAGCGCTTTTAACAATGTAGATTGTTTCAAAGCAGCTTTACAGAGATAAACATATAATTTAACGTAACAGAGATTGGTTTGGTTTTATAGCGGTTCTTGAATAATGTTATTTCCAGCTAAAGTTAGTTTTGATTGATTCACTTCCGTCGAAATGATCATTTGTTGTTAAATTAGGGGCCGATAAGACGACACCGTTCTCTCCAAACAGACTTTAAACTGAGCCTGTGATAAACGCTGATGGCGTTCACATGCGCATTAAGAGCTGATTCTATAGTTATGTGCGTTTGAATATATGTGCGCAGGTTTGTAATTCCCTGTAAACCATGCCTAAACAAACTATTTGTCTTGTATATAAGTTTGATGCAGAATTTTATTTTATTTTATCACTTCGGGTTGGTACCATAGACTAAAAACTATGGACAAAGTGTCTGTGACGTCACCCATAGACTTTCTGAAGAACGGTTTTGAGGCCGTTTATGGGGGGTATGGGCGGCGCCATCTTGGAAAATATTTTGAGAAAGGATACAGAGGTGGAATGATGTGTTGGGTCAGATCATGGCCGAGGCGTCAAATTTCAGGAATTCCACTCGGCGGAGCCCGTTATCAGCTGTCAATCAAGCTGTCAATCAAAGTTAACCACGCCCTTATTTGTCATACATTTTATATCTAAATACGATCTAAACTAACAAGTTAGAAAAAAATTCACCCCCCTCACAGTTGTCAGGCACTTGGAAGCTATCAAAAAATACAATAAAAGTCCATGGGACCGACCTGTAAAAACAAGAATTTATGCTGTGAAAACGGACATTTTAACATGGGGGTCTATGGACATTTGCTCCCTTTTGGGACCGGCCCCTAGCAGATTTTACATGTATTGCAGGTGTGCGCACTTCTGGTTAGGCTTCATTTTTCAGATTAGAATGTTGCCGCTTGGGTTGGTACGCGAACAGAAAGGATGTGCGATGTCAAGCAAAAAATCAAAGTTGTTTTATCATCCGTACGGACAGGGCCCAGCTTGTTTCTTTCTTTTTATTATTTTGACACAAGTTGTTCAAATTGATACGATCAGCACAAGACATCAAAAGCAAGCAAATTAATTTCAGGGTTGGGTCAAAGCCAAAATAACAAACAAAACTGAGTCTACCTTTTTTTTTTTTTTACCGATTCGCGGATTAACTGGAAAGTTTAACCATCATAGAGTGAAAGTTTATATTTGTACGTGTTGTCAGTTTAAAAACTCAAGCAAAGCATTTAAGTTGCATAAGAGAATAGCAAATTATGTCAAAATGTGTGTCATAACACGAGGATCCTCATAAACAGTCAGTTATGTCTTAAGTGAATGTAAACAATTGAGAAAGAAAACCGATGCGTATCAGTATATTGGAGTCTTAAAGTGACAGGAGCCTTTTAGTTGTTAATCAAACAGCAAAAGACAAAATCACTTTTGTAGCTTTAACAAAGATTCATTATATTTAATTAATACAGTGAAGACTATGCAGTGTTATTTTACATTTGATTATTCAATTTCTGTACATGAATACTGTTAGACTTGCCTTTGTTTCTATTGTGTTTATCTATCTTATCCTTGTCATTTGTTTATTATGCTCTATGCTGATTCACTCGCCTACAAAATCATTTTAGAAGGATTAACTCTTTCCAAATAGGGCTAATCAAGTCATCTGGTGAAATTGTTTTCATATCGCAATATATATTTCAGAACAA
The DNA here is from genome assembly GCA_036326025.1 of Chrosomus eos. Taxonomy (NCBI): domain Eukaryota; kingdom Metazoa; phylum Chordata; class Actinopteri; order Cypriniformes; family Leuciscidae; genus Chrosomus; species Chrosomus eos. Next base: position 60,511,600 of record CM070818.1, read on the forward strand.
CTCTATTTGTTCTAATGCACTCTCTATACGTTACAGCTTTCCTCAGGCCACCAATCAGACGCTCCTGGACAAGTTCAAGCGTCAGCATGAGCGAAACGTCTATATTGAGTTTCCTGCAGTCATGGAGCCGGCCTTCATCATTAAACACTATGCAGGAAAAGTCAAATATGGAGTGAAGGTCAGTGCTATACACAGTTTTATGCACTTTAAGCCAGTTTCAGTGTTCATATGTGCCTCTCTGGACCCAACTCAGGGAGAAAATGTGCCGGATTCCTAAACAAACGCTTCAAACGAACCATTTGCGAGGAGGACCTGATATGAATACTAGGACTAATAAAGATGATGATCCAGCATTAAATACACTGCTTGGCAAAATCACACATACTACTAGGGCTGCCCAATATATCGAAATTATCGCAATATCGGGATATGCATATCGCAACGGCTTGCAATAATCTGGGTCATGAAAAAAAGACAGAGAAATTCACTCACTGCTCTCGGCTGAATATCTTTAGCTTTAATAGGAATCAGTATATATTAAATTCATACAGTGAAAACTAAGCAATGTTTTATTTTTACATTTGATTATTGATGTTCTGTTGTTAAATAATCCTAATGTATGCGTACCTGAACCCTGTGCTTCACACAGATGTTAAAATAACACTTTTTGACTGATTTTGACACACTTTGAACACTGATATTCACTTTCAGAAGTTGTACGGATGTTTTACTGTCATTAAAACAATGTGAATATCTTTTAAATATATTTTAAAGATAATTTAAGTTTATTTTACACACTTTAAGCATTATCGTATTGCATATCGAATATTGCATTATTTAATGAGTTATCGCATATCACATTTTTCTTCATATCGTGCAGCCCTACATACTACTCATACTATTTTTACCGTGTCTTTCTGTTCCAGTAATAGTACGAGTAGTATGCGGTTCTGAATTCGACACATTCGTCCAGCATTGGGTCATCTCTCTAGTCAACACACAGCTGATTGTTGTTTGACCTCTGCTGTATATAAAGAGGGTGTGATGCCTTAGTCACATGACTCTTTATTTATAGTACATAATGAGTAACTCTGTCTGTCGCTCATGGCACCATAAACGTGACAGTAATGAGTAACTGTGTGTGAAGTCCCAGCATCCCTCAGTCCTGGCCCTCGGGGGGGTTTGTTAACAAACTCTGGCGATGTATTGCTTTAGTGCAATGAAAGATCTGGCACTTCACACTCATGTGTGCTTCAGCTTTAAAACCTATCGTTTCGTTACCTAGGACGTGCTTGGGTTATTTATAGACTTTGCAAAATTGTACACTACCGTTCAAAAGTTTGGGGTCAGAGAGAGTTTTAATGTTTTTTAAAGGAAGTCTCTTCTTCTGTTTTTAACATTGATGATAATAATAATGAATTTATTTTTTTCAAATCATCATATTATAGTGATTTCTGAAGGATCATGTGACACTGAATACTGGAGTAATGATGCTGAAAATTCAGCTTTGATCACAGGAATAAATTGTATTTTGAAATCTTTTAAAATAAGATTTTAAATTTTTAATTTAGATTTTAATTTAAATTGCCATATTTCACAATATTACATTTTTTTAAATTTAATTTATCAAATAAATGCAGCCATGGGAGCAGAACAGACTTTTTTATGAACATTAAAAATCATACCGATCCCAAACCTTTGAACGACAATGTATATCAAACATTCTGACTTAAATATTAGGTACAATCCGCGTTGGCGTTTACCCAAGATGTCCCTGAGCTCATAACTTATTTTCTGATAGTCTTGAGTAACTAAACCTCTTATTTACAATATAAAGCTTTTGTTCATGCGTTACATAATGGCCTCTCTCTCTCTCTCTCTTCACTGATGTTTCTCTGGCTTACGTTTATTAATTATTAATACGCCTTTGTCCAAAGCGACTTACAAATGAGGGCTAAAGCAAGCGAGTCTTCATGAAGAGGCAAAAACAACAGAAGAAGTGCTCAAAATACAAAGTTCAGGCATTGCTGAGAGAGTACCATAAGCCAGACAAGGGAGGATTTAAAGGAAAAGGAAAGAATTATTTTTTTATTTTTATTTTTTTAAGGGTTAAGTGCTCACGGAAGAGATGAGTTTTATATACGTGGTATATATCAGTTATCTGTTTTAACACTGAGTATCTAAACCTCTTATTTACAATATAAAGCCTTTGTTCATGTGTTATATAATGGCGCAGGGTTCACAGCTGCAAAAAAAAGCTGTTTTCAGCAGTGGATAACCCAGATATGATTGAAGCATTTTGTCTCATTTCATTATTTGCCTGAGTGTACAACCGCAAAGATCAATAAGGCAAAGACAAGCCCTGTAAACAGTGGATGGATATAGCCTCTGCCCTTAAAGAGCTTCTGTGAATATTCTACAGTCAATATGAGTTTGCTGCTAGTGTTTGTTAAAGGATTATTTCACTTTTAAAAAACTTTTGCTGATAATTTACTCACCCCCATGTCATCCAAGATGTCCATGTCTTTCTTTCTTCAGTCGAAAAGAAATGAAGGTTTTTGATGAAAACATTCCAGGATTTTTCTCCATATAATGGACTTCAATGGGACCCAAACGGTTCAAGGTCCAAATGACAGTTTCAGTGCAGCTTCAAGGGATAGTTCACCCAAAAATGAATATTCTGTCAGTAATTACTCTCCCTCATGTCGTTCCAACCCCGTAAGACCTTCGTTCATCTTCGGAACACAAATTAAGATATTTTTGATTAAATCTGAGAGCTGGATCACTCCTCCATAGGCTTCTAAAGGATTGAAACTTGACATCCCCGAAAAGTTATTAAAGAAATTGTTAAAAGAGTCCAAGTGACTACAGTGGCTCAATCTTAAGCTTATCGAGCTACGAGAATACTTTTTGAGAGCAAAAAACAAACAAAAATAGCGACTCTATATCTAACGATACCTGACGATGAATAAGGGTCTTATCTAGCGAAACCATCGGTCAATTCAAAAATAAATAAAAAGGTTTAAGTTTTTTAAGCACAAATGCTCGCCTTGCTCTGTTCTGTACTCGGAAGGTATTAATTATGTTCCCTGTAAATTATTTTTGACTGCATTATAATGATTTCGTTATTCAGAATATGATCAAGATTGCATAGGTGGATGTGTTCGGGGAATTTGGCGGTTAGAAGTATAACGTTTAAAGTCACTTGAATGAACTAAATGACTCGAAAAAAGATTCGTTCATTTTGATGAACGAGTTTGAACAGGAGAGTCTCAACGTAATTGCGTATTACGTGACGTCACGAACGCGGATCACAGAACAGAGCAAGGCAAGCATTTGTGCTTATAAATCTTAAACTGTTTTATTTATTTTTGAAATGAGCGATGGTTTCGCTAGATAAGACCCTTATTCATCGTCTGGTATCGTTTAAAGCCCTTGAAGCTGCACTGAAACTGTCATTTGGACCTTGAACCGTTTGGGTCCCATTGAAGTCCATTATATGGAGAAAAATCCTGGAATGTTTTCATCAAAAACCTTCATTTCTTTTTGACTGAAGAAAGAAAGACATGGACATCTTGGATGACATGGGGGTGAGTAAATTATCAGCAAAATTTTTTTAAAAAGTGAACTAATACTTTAAGTGCGTTGTGTTCTATGCGTATGTTTTATTTTACTTTATTTGAATTTTTTTTCTATTCTCATCTGAATGCTCTCTCTGTATGATATATGTTGTTTATTGATTGAAAATAAAAAAGCATAATCAAAAAAAAAAATGTGTGTTATATAATGGCCTCGCTCTCTCGCTTCATGAATGATCGAGCCGATTCAGTGAATAATATATATAAATAATGGAGCTGTGGACCTCAGTCTCTCTCCACGGATGTTTCTCTGGCTTATATCAGTTATCTGATCGTGTGTGTGTGCGTGTGTGTGCGTGTGTGTGGTGCGCGTGTGTGTGTGCGTGCGTGCGTGTGTGTGTGTGTGTGTGTGTGTGTGTGTGTGACCTGCAGGACTTCAGAGAGAAGAACACGGACCACATGCGGCCCGACATCGTGGCGCTCCTCAAGAGCAGTAAGAACGCCTTCATCTGTGGGCTGATCGGGATCGACCCGGTGGCCACCTTCCGCTGGGCCGTTCTCAGGGCCTACTTCAGAGCCATGGTGGCCTTCAGGGACGCGGGGAAGAGACATGTGGACAAACGCAGCGGTGAGTCCAGTTACACCCTTACATGCACTTTATTCCTGGTCACATGCTTGTTGTTTGTACTGATTTTTACTGATTCTTCAGGCAATGCATGTCACACTGCCAAATACAAGACCCCTATTGTGCTAATAAATAATTGCATTGCCTAAAAATAGTATTTTGGTAATTATAGTGTTCTATCTGCGCAAATTGACTGTGATTAATGTGGTTCTAACCATCAAATACTTCGTTAATGATTATTATTTCATTTAATTATTTTTTTTTTTTTTTGTACCGATGATTTTTTACTGATTCTTCAGGCAATGCATGTCACACTGCCAAATACAAGACCTCTATTGTGCTAATAAATAATTTCATTGCCTAAAATTTTATTTTTAAAATATTAGTGTTCTATCTGTACAAATTGACTTTGATCAATGTAGCTCTAACCATCAAAATACTTCCGTTTAATTTAAATTATTATTATTTTTTACTGATTCTTCAGGCAATGCATGTCACACTGCCAAATACAAGACCTCTATTGTGCTAATAAATAATTTCATTGCCTAAAATTTTTATTTTTAAAATATTAGTGTTCTATCTGTACAAATTGACTTTGATCAATGTAGCTCTAACCATCAAAATACTTCCGTTTAATTTAAATTATTATTATTTTTTACTGATTCTTCAGGCAATGCATGTCACACTGCCAAATACAAGACCTCTCTTGTGCTACTAAATGTACAGTAGTCAACATTTGAAGTGGATCAAAACCTCAAAAACTCTTAGAACGTTGAATTTTTTTTTTTTATCCTCTTCAGATGTTGACTACTGTATTTTTAGGTGATGAGATCAGTGTTTTTAGGTTATATTCTGTGCAAATTGACTTTGATAAATGTAGTTTTTTAACCATATTATACTTCCGTTAATGCATTTTATTATAAATTATATATTGCATGATATACCTGAAGCTGCAAATGTTCTAAATAACTGTAAAAGTTGTCAGTTAAAGTTATGGTTATTACTGTATGTACAACTAGCCTACTAAACTAGCATTTACATTTACATCACATCATCCGTTCATAGAATATCATGCTCTCATTGTAAGATATTGTAATGCTGTTTATACTGCCGTTCAAAAGAGAATCATTTTATTAGTTTTAAATTTTTTTTTTTTTTTACCTAATTGATGAATTGTGAGTCCTTAGTGAAATTACATTTTTTAAATAAAAAAATCGTACTGACTCCAAACTGAGCGGTGGTGTATACGTTTTTAGACAAGACGACAGAAATAATTTATTTTAATTTATTTCTTTTTATTGTATATATGTTTATCTTCTTTTTATTATTTAATTTGATATTTTATTTTATTATTTTGTGGTCTGCAATGACTGGTGGACCATGAGGGTTTTGCTTTTTGGCATAACATGACATTTCCCAGAGTTGTTTGTTTTCAGGGCTCTGTATCTTTTATCAATCGGTCACATTTAGCTGTGTAACAACCTTTGTAAGTGTTCAATATTAGGGCTACTTTATGTATGTTTGCTAGCGAATCATGCCATGTTAGCCCAACTCCCCTTGCTTAATCTTTTGCCCTGCTCTCCAGCTTTCAGTATCTATATGCCTGTCTTCCTTAATTACGAGTAGTTTATCTACGCTTTGATGCCTCACACATGCTGAGTTTGAACTGTGAGTGCATTATGGGTTTCCTTCGTGAATCAAAAATCATGTCCATGTAATGTGAACTTTATGCTGATAGATAGTCAGCATGACTGACAACTCTTGTAGACAAGCACATCTTATTTCATTCTCCCTATTTAATCTTTTCTCTGTCTTCTCTCTGTCTTGTGTTGTTGTTTTTGGCTTCCTAAGGGCATGATGCTGCTGCTCCAGTTGTGAAAAGTGTGGATAGCTTTAGTTTTCTGCATCACCCTGTGCATCAGAGAAGCTTAGAGATCCTGCAGAGGTGCAAAGAGGATAAAAACAGTAAGGCTGTCTTTCCTTCATCTCGTCTCCTCTCTCCATGACCCCTAGAGCAAGACATGCGCAAAGCCCCTTCAATTAGACCCTTACGATTATAGAAATATATATATATATATATATATATATATATATATACCTCTTCAGCTACACATACAGTCACACCAAAAATTATTCAGACACCAGATAATGTGACCCTGAATCACAAAACCAGTCATAAGTCGCACAGGTATATTGGTGGGAATAGCCATTGTATGGGTCAAAATTATTGACTTTTCTTTTATGCTAAAAATCATTAGGATATTAAGTAAAGATCATGTTCCATGAAGATATTTTGTAAATTTCCTACCGTAAATATATAAAACATTTATTTTTGTGAGTGAATGCTGCACAATCGCGAACATAACTGGACGATTTTAAAGACGATTTTCTCAATGTTTTGATTTTTTTGCACCCTCAGATTTTCAAATAGTCATATCTCGACCAAATATTGTCCTATCCTAACAAACCATACATCAATTGAACGTTTATTTATTCAGCTTTCATATGATATACACATCTCAATTTCAAAAAATTGACCCATGTGACTAGTTTTGTGGTCCAGGGTCACATATCATTTTTTATATGTTTCTATTAGTGTGTGCAGGACACTATAGTTAATTTATGTAAGTGAGGAGAGCAAAATAAAGTAAACTGTGACATATTATACCCAAAAACTCTTCATACCAGTTAAATTCATAAAAATGTAGGACCAAAAATTTTTCAGACACTTTGATCTGATCATGTTTTGCTGAAGTGTTTTTTCTTTAATTGCTAATCTGATCTCTTTACACCACAGACTGAACAAAATGAAGCATTGCTTGGTAATCGTTTGACTTAAATTGGTATTATCTAATTGTGTAGTTAAATTTAACAGCTGACAGATATCAACATAATTCATTTATGAGACAGTCTAACAGAAGGATGGACAAAACCAGTGAAATATCAACTGATTCTTGTCATATTTTATTACAATTTTCTAAACTATATGGAATAAACTGTGATAATGTGAGACATGTGTCTGAATAAATGTAGTTTTGACTGTATATAATAACAGAATGATTGATTGTATTCTCTGCTCATGTCTCTGCTCATCTGTCTTGTTTTCCTGCATGATGTAATCTTTGACTAACACTGTTTCTGGGTTCAGTCCAGCATGTGTGTGTTTCGGACAGTCCTCCTCTGTCCCCCGGCTCAAGTGTGCACTCGTTTCTCGAGGACAGCGGGCTCACGATAGGTCTGCTTGATGGAGGTAGCTCCGGTCATAGACTATACACACAAAAAACACACAAAAACTTCTTGTTAGAAATATTCCTTCGTAATTCGATCCTGTAGTTAGGGCTGGGTGATATCATTAAAAAACTATTCTATATTTTGTTAACACTTTATTTTAAGGTGTCCTTGTTACAGTGTAATTATATATTAAATATAGGGTTAGGGTTTGGTTGAGGGTTAGTTGCATGTAATTTTGCATAATTTAATGTTATTACTATGGTAAGTACATATGTAACAAGGACACTGTAAAATAAAGTGTTACCAAAAAAACAAACAATTTATTATTCCTGTTAGAAACATTCCTTCGTAATTCAATCCTGTAGTTAGGGCTGGGTGATATAAGTGAAAAACGGCTCTATATATTCTGTATTGAACATGTAGCATCTCCATAGACCCTCAATATTTGATTCAAATTTAAATATATTTGTTCACGCTTGTAGTTCGGTTCTTTTAGTCTGGACCAAAAAAAGAAAGTGATACATTTAGTCCTGGTCCGCTTAGCGTCCACACTGTCAAACCTAAAGATACAAAACCACAAAAAAAGGCTTTTATGGCGCATATTGTGCGACGGAACTTACTGAACATCTAAAGCAATGCTGTGTGCTTGGATACATGTGTATGTGTGTACATTTGGTGGTGTTTTGACCAGCTGAGAACCCATAAAGAGCTTATAAAATGTGTAAAGGAGTCAAAACAGCAGGAATTACTCGGATCTGCTGCGAGGAGAAGCGGTTCTGATGCCTAAACAAACTGTGATGAGGAACAGGTGTGCTCGAGCATCTGTGCTTTTTACAGTCGCATCTCGTGAAAAACACAAACACATCCTGTTTTTGGTTCGTTCATATTTCATTCGAACCGCGCTAACAGACAATCGCTCTCAAGGAGAAAATAAAAAAACTTGACTCGCCGAATAAAAAAGCTAGTTAAAGTGACTAATGTTGCTTATTTAATTGCCACCAAAAATATTGATATATTTTGGTATATATATTACAAATATGGTATATTTTCAATATATCACCCAGATTTAGTTGGAAAGAGAGTCTCTGTGAGTGTAGTGAGTGTGAGTGAGTGTGAGAGTGGAGAGTGAGTGAGGAGTGGAGGTGTGAGAGTGAGTGAGAGTGAGTAGAGTGAGTGTGTATGAGTGAGTGGAGTGAGTGAGTGTGAGTTGAGAGTGAGTGGAGGTGAGGTGAGTGAAGTGGAGGAGTGAGAGTGTGAGAGGATGTGAAGAGTGAGTGAGGTGTGAGATAGTGAGGTGAGGAGTGAGGTGAGAGTGGTGAGAGAGTGTGAAGATGTGAGAGTGAGGAGAGTGAGAGGAGTGGGAGAGTAGAGATGAGAGTGAGTGAGAGTGAGTGAGAGTGAGGATGAGGAGTGGAGATGAGAGTGAGAGGATGAGTGAGAGAGAGTTGAGTGAGGAGAGTGAGAGAGTGAGTGAGTGAGAGGAGATGAGAGAGGAGAGTGAGAGTGAGGAGTGAGAGTGAGTGGGAGTGAGTGAGTGAGTGAGGAGTGAGTGAGTGAGTGAGTGAGTGGGAGTGAGAGTGAGAGTGAGTGAGAGAGGAGTGAGAGAGTGGAGTGAGAGTGAGTGAGGAGAGGAGTGAGAGTGAGAGAGAGTGAGAGTGAGTGAGTGAGGTGGAGTGAGTGAGTAGTGAGGAGTGAGTGAGTGAGTGAGTGTGTGGAAGTGAGGGTGTGAGTAGTGTGAGTGGTAGTGAGTGAGTGAGTGAGTGTGGTGAGTGGAGTGGTGAGTGTGAGTGTGTGAGTGAGTGGTGGTGAGTGAGTGATGAGTGATGATGAGTGTGTGAGAGTGAGTGAGTGATGTGAGTGATGTGTGAGTGAGTGAGTGAGTGAGTGAGTGAGAGTGAGAGAGTGAGTGTGAGTGAGTAGTGTGAGTGAGTGAGTGAGTGAGAGTGAGGTGAGTGAGTGTGAGGAGTGGTGAGTGAGTGTGTGTGAGTGAGTGAGTGATGTAGTGAGTGTGTGAGTGAGTGAGTGAGTGTGTGAGTGAGTGAGTGAGTAGTGTGAGTGAGTGAGTGGTGAGTGAGTGAGTGAGGGGTGAGTGAGTGTTAGTGAGTGAGTGTGAGTGAGTGAGTGGAGTGAGTGAGTGAGTGGAGTGAGTGAGTGAGTGTGAGTGAGTGGTGAGTGAGTGAGTGAGTGAGTGAGTGATGGAGTGAGTGAGAGTGAGTGATGAGTGAGTGTGGAGTGAGTGAGTGGATGAGGGTGAGTGGTGAGTGTGAGTGAGTGAGTGTGAGAGGGTGAGTGAGAGTGGAGTGAGTGTGAGGTGAGTGTGAGAGGAGTGATGAGTGAGAGTGAGAGTGAGTGTGAGAGAGTGTGAGGTGTGAGTGTGAGTGTAGTGGAGGAGTGTGAGTGTGTGTGTGAGGTGAGTGTGAGTGTGAGTGTGTGGAGTGAGTGTGAGAGTGAGTGTGAGAGTGTGTGTGAGTGTGAGTGGTGTGAGTGTGGAGTGAGTGAGAGTGAGTGAGTGAGAGAGAGTGAGTGAGTGTGTGAGTAAAAGTGAGAGTGTGACCAAAATCTAAAAAAAATCCCTTTAGAAACGTCCACATTTGAAAATCTGGTATAAAAATAAAGAAATTAAAGTGGTGTTTTTTCGGAAAATGTAAAAATGCAGAAAGATTTTTGTGATGTTAGTGTAAGGGGATAAAATATACAGTTTGTACAGTATGAAAACCATTACGTCTATGGAATGCCCCATTTAGATAGCTAAGTTAATAAGTGTGTGTGTGTGTGTGTGATTCACAGTAGCATGTTTCAAGTAATTCACCTCTGATTGAATGTTCATACGTTTCATGTAATCAACAGCAGTGAATCCATCAAAACCACGTCCTGTTATTCTCATGAGACCCGTTACACAGTCCTGTCATAACCTCCCACTCGTTCCCCAGATTACCCGTGTGTGTGTGTGTGTGTGTGATCAGTCTGGTTGTACAGGTTTTGTGATGTGTTTCAGGTGTGAACAGGAGGAATCCTCGCTCTCCTCTCTCGGATCTGCAGGGAAGCAACACAATAAATCAACGGTAAGAGCCTCACATCTGACACGTGTCTCTCACAGATACACATTAAACATGTTTGTACTGTATAAATGTGATTGTAAATCAATAGTGGTTGTAAAATGTTAGATTTCGTATTTTATTTTGTTCCATTGACAGCTAGATAGTATTTCCAGGCTTAAGAGTCATGAAGAAACGGTTAGTGAAAGGATAGTAAAGTGTGGAAATACTAGTAGAAAGCTTAGTTTGCTCACTATATATTTTTTAATATTGTTGGCAATTACAATTTTTTGGGGTAAAAATGGGTCAGTCTGAAGAGCTCAGTGAATTCATGCTCGGCACTGTGATAGATGCCACCTTAAATATGCCAGTTCGGGAAATTCAGCCCCGCTAGTATTATTGTAATAATTTTTATTTATTTATATATAAAATATTTATATTTACACTAGCGTTCAAAAGTTTGGGGTCAATATGATTTTTTTTTTTTTGATTTTAAGAAATTAATACTTTTCTTCAGAAAGGACGCATTAAATTGATCAACAGTGACAGTAAAGACATTTATTATAATGCAAAATATTTATTTTTTAATTAAATGCTTTTCTCTTGAACTTTCAAAGAATCCTGAAAAAAATGCACAAGCAGCAAAACTGTTTTCAACTGTGATGATAATCATAAATTTTTCTTGAGCATCAGATCATCATATTATAGTGATTTCTGAAGGATCATGTGACACTGAAGACTGGAGTAATGATGCTGAAAATCACAGGAATAAATTACACTTTACTATATATTCACATAGAAAACGGCTGATTTACATTGAAATAATATTTCACAATATTACTGGGTTTGTTTAGTATTTTTAATCAAATAAATGCAGCCTTGGTGAGCAGAAGAGACTTCTTTTAAAAACATTAAAAATCTCACCGACCCCAAACTTTTGAACAGCAGTGTATACATAATATAAATGATATTTAAATATATATACATGCAAATATTTCTTATATATATACATATATATGCATGTGTGTGTGTATTTATAAATATATATACAAAATAATTATACACAGTACACACACATGTATTATGTAAAAGACAAACTTTTATTTTGGATGCGATTAATCATTTCACAGCCTTACTCTGATTACATTGTGCTTGTGTTTTAATGATATTTCTCTGGAGAACCGGCATATCATTTGATTCTACTGTAAGTTGCCAGGTTTCTGAAATCCCCACTATATTATCCTGACACGTTTTTCTTTTTCTGAGCGGTAAATAAAGCGTGTCCGAAGAGCCCCTGGTCAGTACTCTCATGGCTTGTTAAGTTCTCTGTGTGTGTGTGTGTGTGTGAGAGAGATACCCAGAGGATGAGCCACCCTGTTCCCGGCTTCATGCTTTATTAATGACCGCATGGCTTAGTCCTGAGATTAGTCCTGATATCCAGAACAAGTGGCAAAAGCCGAGCTCACAACCGCTCTTTTGTTGCGCTGTAAAGTTCCCCTAATCTGTTTCACAACCCCACACACTTTTTGGGTTACGAAGAGACCACAAAACCCCAGGAAACAGCAGCTGCTTCCCGAGTGATGTCAGAGAGCAGATATTTGCTCGTTTGGAGGACAGATCCGAGGCTGATGGGTAATTGCTCCCTACAGTTCATGACCACATGCTTCAGCGATCTCCTGTAGAAGGAATACTGCAGATAAGACATGTTTACATCGAAATCATAATAAATCAACACGGAATAGTCGCTGTAAAATTCTTTACTTGCCTGCATTCAGTCAGACATACTGAGTAGTTTATGCACCGGTCATGCACTGTGAAAAAAAGTTAAATTTACAGTAAAAAAAAAAAAACCCGGCTGCGATAGCCAGAAAGTTTCCCTAAAAAATACGGTAGCAACATTTTAGGTTTTACAGACGTAACTTAAATTTACAGTAAAAAAACATATCGGATATAATTTTAATTTACTGATCTATTGAAGTACTAATATATTTGTTAGGTACCATTGTTATACAACAACTGACAACAACCAATCACAGTGGTGATGAGTCACATGATGAATCAAAGCTCATCAGAAGCAGCTTTACCACAAGAAAGTTAATAATAATAATAATATAGAAGTTGCATAGTGTCATTCAGTTTTTGACCATAGCATTTTTTAGGGCTGGTCCGAATACCATTTTTTGAGCTTCGAAGCTTCGGTAGGAATAAACATCGAATATTCGAAGCTTCGGAATCTCTATGTCTCAGACATCCCAAGTCTCCCGCATATTGATAGCGGCTCCCTGATGCCCGCAAATTAGTTCAAATCTCCTGGAATTTAGCTGCTCGCGAGCTCCAAACCGTGTAACGCACGCACGACAAAGAGAGGGAGAGAACCTTGCCTGTCGTGTGTGCAAATGTGCGTGTGTGTGCAAGTGTGCGTGTCTCTTGCAGCGCATGTAAAATGCGCATGATCATCATCAGCGCATGATTATTATTTCGAGAACCGTTCATCCAAACGACTTCACAAGGAAGTGCAGTGTATTTGGTGCAATATAGATAGACAGGCGAGACGCGACACGTTCAGAATTAATACATTTTTAATAAACTACACAGACAGCGCGAGCGGGAAGCAGCGCCTCACGCGAGCAGAGCTTGTATGCTCCGAGAACGGACACTGCTTTGCACTAGTGATATAAAACACGCACAGGTCTGTAACTTATGCAGTATTTCTAATAAGGTAGGCTAGTCTAATAGTCTCACTAACAAATTACTGACAACGTAGGGTAGATGTTTAAAGAAGCTGCGCGCCTCGCGCGAGCAGAGAACGGACACCGATATGCTGTCTAATATCTTATATGCTCCGAGAACGGACACTGTAGTTATATAAAACACACTAATACATACATTTATATATTTTAATACTACATACATTTTAATATATTTTGTTTCTATTATTCTATTTTCCACAATGTCAAAGCAATGCAGCTTAACCCAAAATACAAGCTCAGGCATTCACATCTGTCCATACAAACTCTGCTGTTCTGCGCTCTAGCCAGAGAATACTCCCGTTGCAGGAACACTTTTAGTAGTCCAAGAAGAAGCAAATATCTATTTATTAAGTAGCTATAACGAATTTATATGTAAAGTATTGTATTTCACCAGATTCTATAGTGTAAAACATATACAAGCGCGAATGAGAACCGTTTCGAGGGGGATGCCAGGTTTGCAAAAAAAAAAAAAAAAAAAAAAAACGAATATCCGAATGTCACATTTTCAAATCGAATACCAACCCACCGAACGAATATTCGAATATTCGAATATTCTGGTCCAGCCCTAGCATTTTTACAGTCTTTTACTGTTAAAATCACGATAATTTTTCCCAGCGTGTGTGCAGCTCAGGAATGATGAGAGATGATGCCGAAACACTATGAAAGACTGTTTGCTTTGGGAACTGCAGCTGACTGAGTCTTATAGCCAGAAAGCATCTAAACAAAAAGCAGAAAGTTGCATGATACTGAAACCATAATGTCTTTGAAACCCGTTAAGCGTCAGAGTTTCCAATTACATCAAGTCAAGTCACCTTTATTTCTATGTCGCTTTTACAACACAGATAGTTTCAAAGCAGCTTTACAGAGATAACAGGGAAATAATGCAACAAAATTTGTTTCTAGAAAAAAATAACATCATAGTCCAGCTAAAGCTCAGTGATGGTTCATTTCTGTTGTAAAAAAAGTTATTAATTTAGTTAATTTATTTTCAGGTGAAACTCGAAAAAATTAGAATATCATGCAACTGTTCATGTATTTCAGTAATTCAAATTAAAAGGTGAAACTAATATATTTATTATATATAACTATATACATATGAATGATTATACTTTTAGAGGGCCGACATTTCTGCATTTAAAATCCTTTTTTTATTATTGATTTCATGTTATATTCAAATTTTCTGAGATTTTGAATTTGGGGTTTTCATAAGGTGTAAGCTGTAATCATCAAAAATATAACTTTTGCACGATGCACCTGTATATACAGTATATATATATATATATATATATATATATATATATATATATATATATATATATATATATATATATATACTACTGGTCAAAAGTTTGGGGTCAATACTATTTTTGTTTTTTTTAAAGAAATTAATACTTTTCATCAGAAAGGACGCATTAAATTGGTCAAAAGTGACAGTAAAGACATTTATAATAATGCAAAATATTTATTTTTTAATTAAATGCTTTTCTCTTGAACTTTCAAAGAATCCTGAAAAAAAGGAATCAGGGTTTGCACAAAAATATGAAGCAGCAAAACTGTTTTCAACTGTGATAATAATCATAAATGTTTCTTGAGCATCAAATCATCATATTATAGTGATTTCTGAAGGATCACGTGACACTGAAGACTGGAGTAATGATGATAAATTCAGCTTCGATCACAGGAATAAATTACACTTTACTATATATTCACATAGAAAACAGCTGTTTTACATTGAAATAAAATTTCACAATATTACTGTTTTTTTTTTAGTATTTTTAATCAAATAAATGCAGCCTTGGTGAGCAGAAGAGACTTCTTTTAAAAACATTACAAATCTTACCGACCCCAAACTTTTGAACGGTAGTGTGTATATATATATATATATATATATATATATATATATATATATATATATATATATATATATATATATATATATATATACACAGCCGCTCTGGAGAAAACAGTATCGTCCAGCTCAGGCCAGTTCTCATATAATGGTGTCATAACAGGCAGATCAATAATATTGTTGAATATTAAATGTCCCCAACTAAGCAAGCCAAAAGAATGGAGGAAAAAACCTTGGGAGAAACTAGACTCAACTTTAATCATATTTCATTAACATGATTTTGCATTCAATGCAGTTTGAGGATTAGACTCTGAGTTCGAGATGTTGTTGTGTGTATGCATTTTACCAAAGCACAATGTTTTCTTTTGATTGTAAGTGTAACACATACAAAAGTAGACCTTTTACGGGTAATTTTTTCATATTTCTTTGGTCTACTTGACCATAAATGGAGTATTTTAAGTCTGTTTTGCTGCTATGTGAAGATAAATCCAGCAAAACGCGACTGCAAGCGGCAAGGATTCGACTCTGAGTTTGAGATGTTGTTGTGTGTGTGTGTGTGTGTAACATGTTTGTGTGCTGTCTCTGTCAGAGATGTGTGGAACGGGAGACAGAGCCGCCTGTCCTCCATCGGGTCCTATAGTGAGGAGGACGGGATCTTCATCAACTCCACTAGCAGTAAACTCCTGGAGCGAGCCCACGGCATCCTCATGTGAGACTCTCTCTCTCTGACACACACACACACACACACACACACACACACACTGACATCTCGTACACCAGAGGATCATCGTAACCACTGCCTTCTCTCTTACAGGAGGAATAAAAACTATAAGATGAAGCCCAGCCTTCCTAAGGTGAGAATCCCATAACAGGCTTTTTTCATTTCATTTAAATTGATCTATTCATGTTGTCCAAACCTGGTGTTTTTGTTGTTTTGTTTTGTTTTGTTTTGTTTTGTTGTTTGTTGTTGTGCCGTTTTGTGATATTGTGTTGTGGTGTTTTGTTGTCTTTTGTCTTGTTTTGTGTTGTTGTTTTGTTTTGATCCATTTTGATTATTTTTGTAAAACAGAGATATTTAGCAAAGTGTCCACTAAACTTTACGCCATCACGTTGAATGTCCAAAAGTGCTAATGAGATTTACTGTGTTGTTGTGCCGTTTTGTGTTATGTTGTTGTCTTGTTGTCTTGTTTTGATGTTGTTTTGTCTTATTTTGTTGTTTTGTCATCTTTTGTCTTGTTTTGTTTTGTTTTGTTAATGTTTTGTGTTGTGTTATTTTGATTCAGTTTGATTATTTTTGTAAAACACAGAGATATTTAGCATAGTGTCCACTAAACTTGAATGTCCAAAAGTGCTAATGAGATTTACTGTGGTGTTGTTTTGTTGTTGTGCCGTTTTGTTGTTTTGTCGTCTTTTGTCTTTTTTTGTGTTTTGTTTTGTTAATGTTTTGTGCTGTTGTTTTGTCGTCTTTTGTCTTGTGTTTGTGTTTTGTGTTGTGTGTTATTTTGATTCAGTTTGATTTATTTTTGTAAAACACAGAGAGATATTTAGCATAGTGTCCACTAAACTTGAATGTCCAAAAGTACTAATGAGATTTGCACTAGTGCGGAAAGCAAATTTGTGTCAAAAAAAACGTTGTGTTTTCCCCGTCACATGACCTCAGAAGACTTGGAAAATTGCCCCATATAATACATTTTCTGTCCTTTTTAGAGCTTGATAGATGCGCTCACCGAGTAAAATGGTCATGTAGGAATTCTTTTATTTTTATTTTTATGAACCATATTTGCGATCGCCATTTACAGAATTGACTTTTCGCTTTTTTTAATTTTTACACAATCTGCATGAATGTTCATATGGGTTTGGAACAACATGAGGTTCTGTAAATGCAGATTGAATTCAGATTTGTGCGCACACTGTCTCTTTAACTGCCTGTGTTTGTGTGTCGGTGTGTGTGTGTACAGCACTTTCTGGATGTGAAGTCTCTGAAGTACCTGAGTAACCTGACGTTACACGACCGCATCACAAAGTCCCTGCTGCACCTCCACAAGAAGAAGAAACCCCCGAGCATCAGTGCCCAGTTCCAGGTCAGGTCTCACGCTTTCTCTCTAGTGTTTTCTGAATCATGTCTGTGATTGTTGGGTAACTATGGTGTAATGTCCACCCAGTAAAAACCCAAATTAATGACATCATGTCTATCTTTGATGCAATAACACTTTTATTCGCTCTGTCTCTCCAAAGTCTTTTGTTTTGGTTTCACTAGAAAAAACAACGGCTTGTTAAAGTCTATGATTCATAACATTTAACATTTTATTTCTGAACCACCATAAACGTGAACAGAATTTCCACTGCAGCTCAAATCAACATTCATTTTGTGGTGATCTTTTTTAAAGATGTTCGAAATAAAATGGCTAAATCCTTTGTTTTTCTGTATTCTAATATTTTCACACATTTTGTATAAAAGTTAGGATGGAAAGTGATATTTGTCTTTGTTTATATAATCATAATTTTAAACACATAAATGTGTTATGCATTGTCATAGTTTAAGATTGAAAGTCTAGGGCAAAACACAGTAAAAATATAGTAAACAAAAACCCCAGTAAATTCTAGTTGGAGGCAAAATCTTCAAAAAAGTTAGCAAAATACTAAATTAATACATCTAAATCCATAAACTGAAATTGTTGAAAATGTTGAAATCTGTTACTTAAAAAAAAGGTGTGTATTTGTGCAGTAAAAAAACTGTACTGTGTGACAGGATTACGTTTCCCTCTGGTGTCTCAGATTGGGACAGAGAACGGTAACGCTCACTCGCTCTGCAGTTCTGCGGCGTCTGGCTCAAGGCCTGCACTAATGTGTGATGACCTCACTTCCTGTTCTGTGCTGATCTCACTGTGGGAAGGGAGAGTGAATTCCTGACCACCAAAATAGCTGCTTTCCTCCTGTCCTCTGTATAGCCTTGCACAGACTAGTCGAGAGATCGACTACTTCAACCACTAGTCGGCGCTGTCGGAAACAATCCACTACTCGACAAGCATGCCATCAACCATAAATCAATTCAGAATGGCGGACGTCACTAACAGACACCACACACATCAGATGTGTGGAAGTATTTCATCAAGGATAACACGCATATCGTAATTTGCCAACTCTGTAAGGGGCCGTTCACATATCGCGTCTAAAACGCGTGGAAAATCTCCATGGCGTCTGTCGTTGCTATGAACTGCGCTCTCCATGATGACGGAAATAACAAACAGACTTTTTATCAATTTTAAAACTAGACTTGATCAAGTGGTCTACACCAGATGCCGTATGGGTCACACAAGTTTGACCCATGCTTTTTTGCTTAAAGGTGAAGACCCAACTTTATGTATGTTTTGTAAAATTCCCTTATATGTCAAACATGTTTTATTAGATCGTCCTGGACTTAACGCAAGCAGAATGCTCTTTTATGAAGTTACTTCATTGAAGGACATATTTAATGAGATTATGCCTGAAAAGGTTTTGGATTTTTTTATCATATGTTAATTTAAAAATACATATTGTATAATATGACTTGTTGTTTATATTTGTTTTGTTTTTATTGTATTTATTTGTATTTTTGTAATTTAATTTTTGCCTTGAAAATAGCTTTGAATGCTGACATGGCCTTAAATAAAATAATCTGAATCTCCACGATGGCGAGGAAATATCAGCAAAGGGTTAATTGATTTCTAACCCATGTATTAGCTTTACTACTAGATATATTTATGGAGATGAGAAATAAAACCCGCAGTGAACCGCTATGATCTTTGAGCTTTCCATGTTGTTACGGAAAGGCCGAAGCTGATTGGTTTGTTTTTTTCAGAAATGAAAGGCAATAATGGCTATTTATTTGGCCTTTACATGAAAATTTAAATATGTAATGTCATAATTAATTTTGAGAGTTTACTTATGTAATTGTTGCATTAGGCTATAAATTAATAAACATTTATTGATAAGAACTATTTGATGTATTTTCATTTACAGTAGCATGAACCACGAGTAGTCAAGTAACTCGAGTATTTTTTGATAAGAAATCGAGTAGCAGAAATCAGTAGTGGTGCAAGACTGATACAAGCATGCAAACATTGACAGACACACACACGTCTTTCTTAAATATAATCCTGCAACGCTATCAGACCCTCAGCCTCCCCAGCTCCACCTGCCTAGATCTGCTACAGCTTTTTTTATTTCATTAATTTAAAAACAAATACAACGACAGCATTTAAAGGGATAATTCACCCAAAAATGTAAATTCTGTCAGTAATTACTCTCCCTCATGTTGTTCCAACCCCGTAAGACTTTCGTTCATCTTCATAACACAAATTAAGATATTTGTGATTAAATCTGAGAGCTGGATCACTCCTCCATAGGCTTCTAAAGGATTGAAACCTGACAGCCCCGAAAAGTTATTAAAGACATCGCTAAAATAGTCCAAATGGCTACAGTTATCAAGTGACGAGAATACTTTTTGCGTGCAAAAAAACACGAAAATAACGACTTTATTCGACCATCTCTTCTCTTCCGTGTCTTTCTCCTAAGCTGTTGACGTAGTGTAACAGCGCAGCGCTTCTGTGTTATACGTCACACGTAGGCTCATTATTGGCCGACGCTGGTCATGTGTGTGTGATGTGTGTGATGTTCAACCAGAAGCGTTGCGCAATAACACTACGTGAAATCTCCAGGCCCAAAGAGAATACTTGAATAAAGTCGCTATTTTAGTTTGTTTTTTTGCGCTCAAAAAGTATTCTCGTAGCTCGATAAACTTAAGATCTAACCACTGTAGTCACTTTAAATATTTAAACATTTTCTTCAATGACTTTCTGGGCCGTCAAGTTTCAATCCCTTAGGAAGCCTATGGAGGAGTGACCCAGCTCTCAGATTTAATCAAAAATATCTTAATTTGTGTTCCGAAGATGAACGAAGGTCTTACGGGGTTGGTACAGCATGAGGGAGAGTAATTACTGACTTAATTTCATTTTTGGGTGAACTATCCCTTTAACATGAATGAAAAGGAGCAGAAAGAAGTACAAACGTATAATGTCTGCCCCCTATCAACACAAAATCATTTACACTTCCAGTTCATTTGAGCTGTCTCATGCAGCCGTCTCTTTTCCTAAGACATCTAAACACAAAATTACATCAGTAAAGTTGATCTGCTACTCCGCAATATTATATTTCTGCAACATTGATATTTTAACATACTTCTTAAACGCATAAATGGACTTTTAATTATACAATCAAGACTGTTCCACAAACTGACTCCTTTGACTGTGACACATTTTTCCTTTACAGCCGATTGTAACGTGGGTTTTGTAAAAACCCTTTAGCTCATATCTACTTTTATGCACGTCTGTTAATGCAGCAGCATATCTGACATGCTCACAACAGTGTGTCTGTGTATCTATTAGCAGTAACAAGTCCACACTTGCTCTGCAATACCAATAATCAACAACAACAACAGCGTTAATATAATCCACGAAGACCAAATACATTCATTAATAATAATTCAAAACCGAGACTTCTGAAATAAGGCTTCATTGTCCTTTTTTTCCATAATATAATTTTTTTTTCTTCTGATTTATATTTTTTGGTTTGATCTATGACATGCTGTTGATTTTCAGAAATTCTGCTTATTTATTTATTTGTGTTGTTTTTCTCCATTTAAGGCGTCTCTCAACAAGCTGATGGAGACGCTTGGTCAATCAGAGCCGTACTTTGTGAAGTGCATACGATCAAACGCAGAGAAGGTGTGTGTGCGTCGATGTGAACGCATCATATCTCGTGTGTATACATTACATGCATTTCTGTTTTGACTGTTTGACGTGTCGTTGCTGCTCTTCAGCTGCCTGTGCGCTTTAATGATGTCCTGGTGCTGAGACAGCTGCGCTACACCGGCATGCTGGAAACCGTGCGCATACGACAATCTGGATACAGTATCAAGTACACTTTTCAGGTGAGACTGACACACACACACACACACTGATCTCTCCTAAAGAAACGCTTAAATCTCAAGCCGGAGTTTACAAATATGTAGAGTTTTTAAATGTTGTTGAAATAAGTCTCTTCTGCTCACCGAGGCTGCGTTTATTTGATTAAAAATACAGTAAAAAGAGTAATATAATTGGATTAATGTACAATATATTATGTATAATTGTAAATGTTTTCCTTTTTTAATGTATTTTCAAATGTAATTTAATCGTGTGATGGCAAACCTGACTTTTTAGCAGACATTATTTCACATATTTTCAATGTCACATGCTCCTTCATAAATCACTATAATATGCTTATTTGGTGCTCAAGTAAACATTTCTGATTATTATCAATGTTGTAAATAGTTGTGTTGCTCAAGGTTTTCTGGATACATGCTACGTTTGATGATTCTTTGATGAATAGAAAGTCCAAAATAAATCAAATGTTTTGAGCTATTTAAGTTTAAATTTAATTAAGTTTATTAATATAGCACATTTCATACACTATGGGAATTCAAAGTGCTTTACACAGAAAGGAATTAAAATAATCACACAATAAAACGGTTATAAAGGGAATTAAAAGAGATATATGATGCAGTTATAAAATTAATTCAAAGTGTAAAAGATGATACATAGATAAACTTCTCATCTGGCAAAACACCGGTGTATCATGTGTTTCACAACTCCCAGTTTTGCTCTGAGATTTTCCCATGATGATTATTACTAAGTATTATTATTAAGTATTCATTTCTTAAAGTCCCGCTGCAGTCAATATTTGTATCTATTAAAACTCATTTTTGATAATCTAAATTACATATTTAAATGCTTCTTCCTGTGAAAATAATTTCTTCATGCTTTAAATTAGCTTGAATGTAACTTTACACCCACAGGCTCATGAATATGCTAATGAGCCCCGCCTCCACTCACTCACAGCAGCTCGTATTACCTGATCCACTCGCTCAGCTTTACTGTAGTAAACGCCACACAGTGACAATATTGGTTTAATTCAGCCATATATATTTGAGCCAGAAACTGATTCAAAGAAGAGGAAGCGCCAATTAATATGAGTAGCTTTTTGCTTGATTACATTATCAAACCACTAATAATGTGTTGTTAAAGGATTAGTTCACTTTTAATAAAAACTTTTGCTGATAATTTACTCACCCCCATGTAATCCAAGATGTCCATGTCTTTCTTTCTTCAGTCGAAAAGAAATGAAGGTTTTTGATGAAAACATTCCAGGATTTTTCTCCATATAATGGACTTCAATGGGACCCAAACGGTTCAAGGTCCAAATGACAGTTTCAGTGCAGCTTCAAAGGGCTTTAAACGACACCAGACGATGAATAAGGGTCTTATCTAGCGAAACCATCGCTCATTTCAAAAATAAATTAAAAAGTTTAAGTTTTATAAGCACAAATGCTCGCCTTGCTCTGTTCTGTGATGTGCGTTCATGACGTTCGTTCATGACCTTTTCAACGTAATTGCGCATTACGTGACGTTACATGAACACGCATCACAGAACAGAGCACATTTGTGCTTATAAAACTTTGAAAGTTGCATGAAAGTGCAGTTCATTATTAGTTCATGCTAACAGTGCATTAACTAATGTTAACAATGTATTAGTAAATGTTGAAAATAATATCTAAGATTAATAAATGCCTTATTGGTCATTCTTAGTTCATGTTAACTAAAGTATTTAACTAATTAACTTATTGTAAAGTGTTGCTTTATTAAACATCTTGAAACACGAGTGCCTTGGCCGCCTCCAGTAATTCCTGTAAGATATGAAGCTGGTGTAGTGATGACTTCACAGAGTCTCTCTCTCTATAGTCTGCACTAAAAGTGGCCAGGAATAATTGCATACACACACAACGGCATCCCAGACTGTCCACTTCATACATCACAGTGATGCTAGTGTTCTGCGCTCTTAGGCCTTAATGAGAAATGTCACTTCCTGGACACTTCACAAAGTGTGTGTGTGTGTGTGTGTGTGTGTGTGTGTGTGTGTGTGTGTGTGTGTGTGTGGTAAAGAAATAGATTGGTTATGGTGGTGTAAAATCTGTTTTATGCCCTCCAGGATTTTGTTCGCCACTTTCATGTGCTGTTACCGGAGGGATCCCAGCATGCCCGTCAGGACTGCATCAGCCGGTACCTGGGTCAGGTGGATCTCACTCCTGAAGGGTTTCAAGTGGGCCGAACCATGGTACGGTGACACGACTTAATTAAATTCCTGCAGTGGAACTTCTTCTGATGCCTTTCGGATGACACATACTTGTCCATTCATGGCTAGCCTGGTTGTAAAAGTCCAGTATTGCATGCGTGTGACGTGTGTTTGTGTGTGTGACGTGTGTTTGTGTGTGTGTGGCAGGTGTTTCTCCGTGAAGTAGAGCGTCAGCGACTGCAAGATCTGCTTCATCAGGAGGTGCTGCGTCGAATCGTCACTCTTCAGCGGCGTTTCAGAGCTCTTCTGGAGAGAAACAACTTCATCAGAATGAGGCGGGCGGCTTGCCAGATACAGGTACAGCCTTAACAACTCCCATTCCTTTTGTGTCAGTAATATTTAGTGTAATATAATATAAATGTAAAGTAATATAAGTGGAAAGACTGGAAATATCAGAAGTGCTATTGCTATTTTAGTTGCAGTGGTTTTTTTTTCTTGTTTTATTAAACATTTAAAAGTTTTTTTTTTTATTATTATTATTGGGAATGTTTTTTTTTATTTTTTAGTTTCAATTGAATTTTGTTCTCTTTAATGATAAAATCATTAGCCTGGAAATATCAGGACTACTATTGCTATTTTAGTTGCATAAATAAAAGTAATGGTTTTTATTGGGAATGTATTTTTTGTCGTTTCAATACATTTTTTTTTTCTGTTTAATAATAAAAACCTGTTATAATGAATGACTGGAAACTCATGAAAAAGTTCATTCATTGGGCAGAAGGAGTGGGAACCTTAGCTGTGGTATTTGGGTTAGACTTTTGACATGTTAACAGTGGAAGTACTTACAGAAATAAAGGAATTAGTATTAAATAAATATTATTTTACTTCTAAATGTGAACTGTTTGTTCCATCATTCAAGGTATTTTATTTTAAAAAAGCTGCGTTTACCCTTGTTGTGGCAAAAACTTCTGTTAAACATCATCACTGCGTAAGAGACACTCAGAGTCAAATTAATAAAAAGAGAAATGTTTATTCTTGCAAGAAGGCCCAGTCGCCATCACAGCCGTTACATTCTGTGAAGTGAGTGGCGCGCACCAGGAAGACATGAGACAGCTTTTATACTCTTTTCAAGGTTCCTTCTCACCCGCTGTACTTTTCCACCCAGATAAGGCCCCCACTTCTGTTCAGTTTTTCTTAAGGACACAAACTGGTACTGGAATAAACTAGCCAAATCTGACCATTCCTAAGGTCAAGATGTCCTGTCCCATATATTCCTGAAACGTCACGCACAAGCATGTACACACATATACTTTTACACATTGAATAGATTAGGAATAAATGACTATTAAAATTTCTACAACACCCTAATAATCCGATTGTAATTGGATTACTACCACACTCAATAACAATACAAAAGTCAAATGGAACCACGTCGATCGTAATTAATTGGCCAAATCAGATTAAAAAACTAATTCGGATTGTAAGGGTTGGTTTATACATTTTCTAAACCCGATCGAGAGGACGTAATCACTTGATCTCTTTAAAACAAACAAAAAAAGAGGCAATTTAGGACAATATTATCTGCAAACAACGGGAAACTGTATATTTGGGCAGTGCTGGGCAACAACTAATCGCCATCAAAAATAAAAGTTTGTGTTTACACATAATATATGTATTTGTACTGTGTATGATTATTTTGTATATATAAATGCACACATATGCATGTATATAGTTTTAAAATATTTGCATGAATATACTGTATATACATAATTTATATTATATATAAGTACAAATATTTTATATAGAAATAACACGCATAGATATAAATATATACATGTCACAATCGTGTTTGTATTTATGTATACAAAATAATTATTCACACAGATATATTATGGAAACAAACTTTTATTTTGGATGTGATTAATCGTTGCCAGCACTAAAAAAAGCACACATCTACCCGATCACTTTATTTATGTAAACGCTACATTCGGATTCATCAATCAGAATCAATTAATTATATAAATGCGGATAGTATTGGAAGTCTATTACATAAATGGATCCTTTTTTTATTATTTTTTAATATTATAAATATTTACACTGATGTCTTTCCTCAAAGTAGTAAAATAACTGTTTAGTACTGATTTTCTCAAAAGTGCATGTGAAAAAAATATGAAAAGCCTTTTCCTCTCTCTTTGTCCTAAATGCATGTGAGCCATTGTCTCTGTGTTTGCTGTTGTGTGTGTAGAGCTGGTGGAGGAGCGTTCAGTCGACACAGACTGACGGCAGGCTCGAGTGTGAGGCGCGTGTCCGGCACGAGGCAGCGGTGTGTGTTCAGTCGGCCTGGAGAGGCTTCAAGAGAGGCGGAGACTCTCGCTGTGGAGAGAAGCAGCCGTGCTGATCCAGAGGAGCTGGAGGCTGTGTCGACGGGAGCGGGCGGCTCTCCGGATCCAGACTGAATGGAGAAGATACAGGACCCGAGAGATCTACCTCAGGCAGCGGGACATCACGCTCCGCATGCAAGCCGCGGGGCGAGGGTATCTGGCGAGGCAGAGGTACGACTTCTAGAGAGGGCTTCACTGTACAGACGAATTGCTTAAAGGAGTAGTTCACTTTAAAATTAAAATTAGCCCATGATTTACTCGCCCTCAAGCCATCCTAGGTGTTTATGACTTTCTTCTTTCAGACGAATACAATCAGAGTTATATTAAAAAATGTCCTGACACTTTTGAGCTTTATAATGGCAGTGAATTGCAACCAACAGATTGAAGTGCATCTGTCCATCATAAAAGTGCATCTGTCCATCATAAAAGTGCATCTGTCATCATAAAAGCGCATCTATCCATCATAAAAGTGCATCTATCCATCATGAAAGTGCATCTATCCATCATAAAAGTGCATCTATCCATCATAAAAGTGCATCTATCCATCATAAAAGTGCATCTATCCATCATAAAAGAGCATTTATCCATCATAAAAGAGCATTTATCCGTCATAAAAGTGCATCTATCCGTCATAAAAGTCCATCTATCCATCATAAAAGTGCATCTGTCATCATAAAAGCGCATCTATCCATCATAAAAGTGCATCTATCCATCATAAAAGAGCATTTATCCATCATAAAAGCGCATCTATCCATCATAAAAGTGCATCTATCCATCATAAAAGTGCATCTGTCCATCATAAAAGTGCATCTGTCCATCATAAAAGTGCATCTGTCCATCATAAAAGTGCATCTGTCCATCATAAAAGTGCATCTATCCATCATAAAAGTGCATCTATCCATCATAAAAGTGCATCTATCATCATAAAAGTGCATCTATCCATCCTTGAAAAATATCCATATTTAAAACGTAATAAAATAAAGTAAAATAACTAGCTTCCGGCCAAACGAACATACAGATTCGACTTCAGTCTAAGCGCACCTTAAGCGAGTAATGCGACGCACTGCTGATATTTACACTACGCCATGACGCACTACACTTCTTCTGACGTCACAAGTTGCACTATGTAACTCTGTATATATAACTCTAGAACTCTGATTGTATTCGTCTGAAAAAAGAAAGTCATATATACCTAGGATGCCTTATAAACAAAATAGGTGAATAAATCATGGGCTAATTTTCATTTTAAAGTGAACAACTACTTTTAATAAAATAAATAAAACGGGCAGAATAACTATAATGGTCTGGGTCACACATACTGTCGTCTGGTTTGTTCAACACTGGAAAGCACTCGGCTGTGTGATTTGTTGATATTGTTGCAAAATGTTGCATGGCTCTGTATAAAACATCTAGTATGCCTAACTTTATCCACATAAATACAGTATACTCACACAAAGTGATATATATGATATTGCAAATCTCAACATCTTGATTGGTCATATCATTGCAAAATGTAAACCATATTATCACCCTACATGCTAATCTGCTAAATGTGACTAAAGCATGAAGATATTATAAACATAACATTAAGATTTTAAAGCTGCCTTTAATCATTCATCATGTCTTGTAAAAAGCACAATAGAAATACATTTGACTTGAGTTTTTTTCCCACTGTAAATCCTGTGTAGAGATGGTCTCTTACCGAACATAACAGTTTTATTGGGATTATCTTGAAATGTTCAGATTCCGAGAACTTCGAGAGCAGAGATTAAGAAGCGCTCCGCTGCCGAATGGGAAAAGCGATGTGTTAACGGAAGAGGAGCAGCTCACAGACATGGGTTTGTGGGAAGACTCCTATGAGGAGCAGGACCGGAGCAAAGCGTTCCTCACTGCAGATGCTCTGGAAGAGATGGAGACAGAAGGTACGGGGATAGTACAACTCAAAACACATTTCTTCAAACAGTATTATCAGTCATGACATGTTTTTTCCCATAACTCTAAGGTCCAGTCCGAAATTTTCCTATGCTTTTTTTAGTATTCGTGATTCGGTGGCTCTGAATTCGCCTTTGGCTAAGCCACACCCTAGAATGTAGATTGACCAATCACAGCGCAGCCAAGAACGAGCTCCAACAGAGGTCCGACACTTTTTCACAGCGCTCCATTGACTTTAACACAGGCGTCTCATATTTTTGGTCTCGGCAGGCTATCACTGTCGTAGGTTTATCAAAAATATGGTTAAACGTTGTGCCTGGGGCATTTGTAATACAGATACGCATTTCCCAGAGAGGTTGGAGGGGGTGTCCGTTGTTTTCCCTTCCCAAAATCCAAGTCAAATCTGCATACCGGTTGTTGATACGCTAGTTAGCACACGCTGCTAATAAATACAACGTTATACTCGCGTAGTCCGTTTGCTTTGTAATAACGATTATAGAAGTGAATTGAGACCTACCCAGCTTTGCATGAACAGTGTTGCTCCTTGATATTTTTAGTCCCAGTCTCGATTAGTAGGATATGCGCTGGGTCATTTTTTGACTGTGACCGTTATGCTTTTGCCTCTATTTGGATGCCTTGTTGTTCCTTGCGTTTCACCTGTATGTCATGAATATAGCCTTCGAACGCATATTGCAGCCCCTTTTGCTTACTTCTATTGGACACTTATTTGCTGCTTTATAAAAGTTTGATAAAATTTCAGCAGGAAGAGCCCAGATATTGTTTGTCGGACTTAGCAACAGTAACTAAGTGGGGCGGGGCTTAGCCAAAAGTGAATTGTCAAAACACCATTCAAACTGCGAAAAACGCAGAAAATCAAACCTGATTCGATTTTTTTATAACGGATGAAAGTTTCGGAGGCAGTGTGCAAGCGTGATTGACATAACGTGAGGGCGTATTTATTTTTTAACGTGCGAAAATTTCGGACTCAGTGTTTCATAATGTTTTCTTGCATCCCATTAAGGCCGTTCACACAAAGGATGATAGCTATAAAGATAACGATAAATATATACTAAAAAAATCATTCTCCTTATTAAAGAATAGCAGAGTTCACACCACAACTGTAAAAATATGATAAAGATATGAGGAACGACATCTTTCGGATCACTTTCAGAACGTTTTTTTTTCCCCAGCTGTCGAACGATAAAACACTGACAGCCAATCAGAATCCATTCTCGCGCATTTAAAATGGCAGACGTCATTGATTGTTTAGAAGTTAATCGCCGAGGTCCAGAAAAATCCAACACTGTTTGACAGTCAAGCCCCTTTTAAAAGAAAATCGATATGAAAAACAATGTTCATACCCTCTGAATGAATGCTGAGAAGTTTTACCTCAGGCTCGTTTCAACAACATTGCCGTGAAAAAGACTCGGTGTTGTTTTTATTCCACTATATTGACTACGTCAGCTAAATTCACTGTAGATTATTAGACCGATTACTCAAAACACACAGTATTCTGAGGACATCTGCTGGTTAAAGCCGTGTAAATGCAACAAGAACAGCAAAAACATGTTCAATGACGTTTTACACACTTTGAAACCACAGAATAAACACACCGTTATCATTCGCTGGTGTGGATGCAAATATAGTTCTCTTTATAGATATCGTTCTTGGTGTGAACGGCCCTATAGTCTTTCACATCTGACCTTTGCTTCTAACTGCTGTCTGTCAAAAGTGTTGTTTTTTTGTTTCTGTTTGTATTCGATTGGACTGTGCAAATATACACTACCATTCAAAAGTTTGGGGTCGGTGAGATTTTTAATGTCTTTAAAAGAAGTCTCTTCTGCTCACAAAGGCTGCATTTATCTGATTAATAATACTAAACAAACCCAGTAATATTGTGAAATATTATTTCAATGTAAAACAGCTGTTTTCTATGTGAATATATAGTAAAGTGTAATTTATTCCTGTGATCAAAGCTGAATTTTCAGCATCATTACTCCAGTCTTCAGTGTCACATGATCCTTCAGAAATCACTATAATATGATGATTTGATGCTCAAGAAACATTTGATTATTATCGAAGTTGAAACAGTTTTGCTGCTTCATATTTTTGTGCAAACCGTGATTAATTTTTTTCAGGATTCTTTGAAAGTTCAAGAGCATTATTATAAATGTCTTTACTGTCACTTTTGATCATTTTAATGTGTCCTTTCTAAAGAAAAGTATTAATTACTTTTTTTTTTTTTTTTTATCGTATTGACCCCAAACTTTTGAACGGTAGTGTATATTTCCCATTTATTATGTATGATCTGATTGTTTGTTCTTTACTGTTATTGTGAAGCGTCCTTTTTATAAATTAAACATATTTTTTATTAATAGTTCAACCGACTTCTGAAGTGGCGATCCGAGAAAGACCCCGAACTCTGGAGGATCCCAACCAGAGGACGAGGGCCAAACGGGAAAGCCGCCGGATGCGAGAGCTGGAACAAGCCAAATTTAGCCTGGAGCTTCTTAAGGTTCGATCCACTGGAGAAGCGGATGTGGTCAGCGAGATCGTTCACACTCCTCAGGGAACACCGGACAGCCAGAGCTCCAGAGGCAGCTTCGAGCTTCTCAATATCGACGAGTATTTAAAAGACAAGGCACCGTGTGCCGAACCGGAGGATCTCGGTTCTCCTTCCTCTGTCCCAGACCAACATGATGCGTTCTCCAACATTCCCGAATCCACTTTCCCTTCTAATATCTCATCAGAAGCATCTAGCCATCAACCTCAACTTCCCGGAAAACTCAACTCGCTCCCGACTTTCTACTCGCCTTCATCAGAAAGCAGCTCTTTAACGGTGAAGTCTACTATTAATGTGTCCAGCCCGGGTCATCTCAGCAAGCCTGTGAAAGATAAGGAGTCGACTCGGAGGCCGATGGTCGTGGTTATTAGCATGCAGAAGGAAAGCGTCGTAAACGAAGTGGATTTGAAGCTTCCCGAGGTGAAAGACAGTGCCGTCCAGACCAGTCCTGCGCAGCCGAGCAGAGACAGTCTTTACGTGCTGGAAAAGCTCGAGAAGCTCAACGAGGAGAAGCAAGAGCGCCTGAAACAACAGCAGCAACAGAGCGAGAGAGAGATGATGGAGCAGATCCGTCAGCAGAAACACATCCTCGAAGAGCAGCGGAAGCATTTGGCCCAACACGACAGAGAGATGTTTGAGAAGCAGAGAGTCGAGGCTCTGCAGAGGATTGAACAGAGGCTTGAAGAGTCGGAGCGGTCGGACCGTTTCGGACCGGCTCCCATTGCTCAGCCCGAGCCGGATCTCAGCTCACAGGCTCTGGTTGCAGAGAAAGACGACGCTCCTTCACTTCTCAGAGAGCGGCCGAAGGACAGCCGGAGTGTGGCCGAAGGATGGGCGCCCAAGTTGACTCTGGAAGCCAGAGGAGATGAAGCCAGAAAACGAATGAACGTTAAACCGTCCAACATCAGCATGTCCGACAGGCCTGGGAACATTTTCTTTTCTCCAAAGCCCAGGATTTCCATCTCGAAGTAAGTCAAGTCAGCTTCATTTATGTAGCGCTTTTATAATACAGATCGTTTCAATGCAGTAACAGTGATAATAGGAAATACAGGAACGGAGATTGTTTTGGCTTTAAAGCAGCTCTAGAATAAAGTTATTGTCCAGCTAAAGTTAGTTTTGATTGATTGATTCACTTCCGTTGCAAAGATCATTTGTTATGAACTTAGGGGCCGCTAACAGGACACCGTTTAACTGAAGACAGAAAACTTTTAATGTGTTCTGGACGTTCATGTATATGTATTTTAGACATGTTGTGCACTGTAAAAAGTGTTCGGTTCACTTACTGTTTAAAAAAAAAAAAAAAGTAGTAAATCTGTTGTCTTAAAATTATCAAGTAAATAAACTTAATGCTTAAAGGGATAGTTCACCCCAAAATGAAAACTCTGTCAGAAATTACTCTCACTCATGTTGTTCAACCCCGTAAGACTTTCGTTCATCTTCGTAACACAAATTAAGATATTTGTGATTAAATCTGAGAGCTGG
Source organism: Chrosomus eos (assembly GCA_036326025.1). Taxonomy (NCBI): domain Eukaryota; kingdom Metazoa; phylum Chordata; class Actinopteri; order Cypriniformes; family Leuciscidae; genus Chrosomus; species Chrosomus eos. The sequence goes on from CM070818.1 coordinate 60,543,174, forward strand.
GTCACTCCTCCATAGGCTTCCGAGGGATTGAAACTTGACAGCCCCGAAAAGTTATTAAAGAAATTGTTAAAATATTCCAAGTGACTACAGTGACGCAATCTTAAGTTTATCAAGCGACAAAAATACTTTGTGAGTGCAAAAAAACAAACAAAAATAACGACTTTATTCAAGTGTTCATTTCCTTCTCTGTCGGCCTCGAGATAGTTCACGTAGTGTAATTGCGTAGTGCTTCTGGTTGAACGGTTGGTGATGGGTTGGTGATTCCTGTAACTGTTTTGCGGTCAATGACAAGAGTGCTAATCAGCTGATTGTCTCACGAACGTAAGTTCCAGCACATTTATCCCCACATAGCAAAGCCATAACACAGCGAGGGAGAAGAATTAAGTTACATGAAACAATCCTACTACATATTTACACCACTGACAAGGGAAAAGTCACGACTCACGGTGTCTATGGCTAGCTTCTAGCTTTCTGCAGCTTCTCTTTCAAGCTAGTGACGAAACGCGCTCTGTAGCGCTGTGTGTTCGCTGTCGGCTACGGTAGAAACATGACGTCACAATATGTCGACCTTCATAGACGGGGTCCCGCGGTTATGTAGATATAAATGCCTCATTCTAAGGTAATAAAAACATTACGGTTTATTAAGTTATTTATATACCACTGAAAACATAGTTATGGATGTCATATTGCATTTCTGTTAATAGATACTCAAAATTATTACACACTGCACCTTTAAGAACTGGTCACTTTTTACAGTGTGTGTGTTCCCTTCTCTAAAACAAAGGTCTTAAAACTTAAAGGTCTTTAAAAAGTCTTAAATCTTCCATCATTAACCCTGCAGAAACCCTGTAACTCTTGCACTTGTTCTAGGTTGGATAAAGACACGGCCAATCAAGGGAAAACCCCAGGAGTCCAGGACGAATTCGGCCTTTTGGGTTACAAACCCGCTAAGAGTGAGGTAAGAGAAACATTCAGCTCATGGCAGATTTTAAACCCTCATCCTTCCCTCGGGCATTTTTAAAATTAAAAATTGAGTGTTTATTAGAGGTGTTCAAGACCCTAGGACTTTTGTCGCACCACAAATAAAAAAACAATTTAATGGATTTGAGGAGTGTTGTGGTTGAAATTTAAAAAAGTAACAAATCATTCCCTTATGAATGAAGGAAATGCGAGGAATGCTTCAGTACACATAGAAAATGCTAAAAAATTCAAACTAAAAATGCTAAAAGTTTACCAGAAATGTATTTTATAATGTCTACATGTGTAACTGAATGCATACTGAAGAAACTGACTTTAGGACCCAGAGGAACAGCTCGTTTGCTCCAATCTAGTGGCAAGAGTCGTGAAATATCATGTTAATTAATTTTTTTTTCCACAAGAGGAACAAATACATCATATATAGTATATTAATAAGGTTTCTCTTCTTTTTGCATATTTGATATTGAGGAATGTGCTTATACATTACTATTTATTTATTTATTTATTCTAGTGATCTAATAACTCTCAGGATCCTCCCCTCTCCCTCTCTCTAATGATACATTTGTCTTCTGCACTCTTTCTAACTCTTGTCGGTCCTACCTTACTCTCTGACTTCAGACACTTCACTTTCTCTATTATCATTTGTTCGATTAGTTGCCACCTCGTCATAACAAGCCCTATCCCGTCTCTTCAGATCCTTCATGACCCGCGCTCCTTCGATCGGCTTCAGGTTCTGTGACTCTCTCTCCCAGCTTTGTCCATCTTGACTCGATGTATTCACACTGCTCTATCTCAGTCCCGCCCCAGCCTCTCTCTCCTCTCCTCTCCTCTCTCTCCTCTCTCCTCTCCCTCTCCCTCTCTCTCCTCTCCTCTCCCTCCCTCTCCCTCTCCCTCCCCTCCTCTCCTCTCCCTCCTCTCCCTCTCCCTCTCCCTCTCTCTCCTCCTCCTCCCTCTCTCCCCTCTCCCCTCTCCCTCTCCCTCTCCTCCTCTCCTCTCCCTCTCCTCTCTCTCTCTCTCTCTCTCTCTCTCCTCTCTCTCCCTCTCTCTCTCTCTCTCCCTCTCTCTCCTTCCTCTCTCTCTCCCCTCTTCCTCTCTCCTCTCTCTCCTCTCTCTCTCCCTCTCTCTCTCCTCTCTCCTCTCTCTCTCTCTCCTCTCCTCTCTCCTCCTCTCCTCCCTCCTCTCTCCCTCTCCCTCTCCTCTCTCCCTCTCTCCTCTCCTCTCTCTCCCTCTCTCTCCTCTCCTCTCCCTCTCCCCTCTCCCTCTCTCTCCTCTCTCCTCTCTCTCTCTCCTCTCCTCCTCTCTCTCTCCCTCCTCTCCTCTCTCTCTCCCTCTCCCTCTCTCCCTCTCCCTCTCCTCTCTCCTCTCTCCTCTCTCCTCTCCTCTCCCCTCTCCCTCTCTCCTCTCTCTCTCTCTCTCTCCCTCTCCCTCTCCTCTCTCTCCCTCTCCCTCTCTCCTCTCTCCTCTCTCCCTCTCCTCTCCCTCTCCCTCTCCCTCTCCCTCCTCTCTCTCCTCTCTCTCTCTCTCTCCTTCTCCTCTCCTCCCTCTCACCTCCCTCTCTCTCCTCTCCCTCTCCCTCTACTCTCCTGCACTCTCTCCCTCCTCTCCCTCTCCCTCTCCTCCTCTCTCTCCCTCTCCCTCCTCTCCTCTCCCTCTCTCCCCTCTCCCTCTCTCCCCCTCTCTCCCTCTCCTCTCTCCCTCTCCCTCTCTCCCTCCTCTCTCCTCTCCTCTCTCCTCTCCCTCTCCCTCCTCTCCCTCTCCCTCTCTCCTCTCTCTCCTCTCCTCTCTCTTCTCTCTCTCTCTCTCTCCCTCTCTTCCCTTCCCTCTCCCCTCCTCTCCCTCTCTCTCTTCCACTCGTCCTTCCCACCCTCTCCTCTCCCTCTCCCTCTCTCTCCCTCCTCTCCCTCTCCTCTCCCTCTCCTCTCCTCTCCCCCCGATCTCTCCCACTCTCTCTCTCTCCCTCTCTCCTCTCTCCCTCTCCCTCTCCTCTCCCTCTCTCTCTCTCTCTCTCCTCTTCTCTCCTCTCTCTCTCTCTCTCTCTCTCTCTCTCTCTCTCTCTCTCTATATCTCTTCCTCTCTCTCTCTCGACAGCTAACCTCCAGAAGAACTGATAGATCGCCGTACTGACCCCCTGAAACGCTTCTACACTCTCTCTCTGTCCAGCTCGAGGAGAGTCTTCACACAGTTGCCCAAACACCTTTTGAAAACTATTCTTATCTGTGATGGCTGGTGTTTTCCTGCCAAAATCATTTCCGTTTTGTTTAGTTTTTTGAGGTAATGTTAACTTTGACTACCCTAATTTAAAAAAAAAATTTAAACTAAATTATTAATGCTGGTCAACTATTTATTAATTGCGATTAATCACATCCAAAATAAAAATTTGTGCTTACTTAAAAAAATATTTTTATATTTTGTATTATATAAACACACACATATGCATGTATTTACTGTATATATTTGTATACATTTATATTATGAATAAATGTAAATATTTTATATATAAATTTTAAAAAATCTTAAAGCTACACTGTGTGATTTTTACCCCCATCTAGCGGTGAAAAGGTATATGACCATCCAGTGAATATTAGTTTCTGTTCTCCTCAATTCCGATTTTGGTTTATCTCATACGGTGGCCAATGTAGTCCAAGATTAACATGGCTTCCAGTTCGACCTCGTCCACATTCGACACGGTGCCATCGAGTGTTGAAACGCAAAGGCAAGCTTGAATTAATGGCCTATGTCCCTCTTTGGCTAATGTACTTTCAAGATGGAGGGGCAACATGGCGTATGTACCCGTATGTATTTTCAATGGCATATTATACACTCACGAGAATACTTTATTACTTGAACGAAGTAAATATACATTAATGAGCACATATATTTTTGAAAGAACTAAGTGTTTTTAGCTAAGAATAAACTAAAAAAGTTACACAGTGTAGCTTTAAATGTATACATGCATGTGTGTATTTATATTTATACTAAATAATTATACACAGTACACGCACATATCATATGTAAACACAAACTTTTATTTTGGATGTGATTAATAGTTGCCCAGCACTAAAATATCGAGTACAATTTGCGCCAGAATTGTTCATCAATACACACATAAATCAGCCACACAGATCTGAATGGCTTCCATCAGAAGTTTGCTTTCCTCTCCTGATGTAAAAAGGCATTTGTGAAACGTGTAACCCACAGCACTCTCCACAATCTGAGCACACTGCTTGCCTAGGCATAACAGCTCTGCCCTTTACTGTATAGCTTCTTCCTGAACAACGACGACTTTCAACTGTGAGATTGTGCTTTCTTCAGCTTTAACATCCATCTCTGTCTCTTCTTCTGCAGCCAGGCTAAAGCTGTGGAGCGGTCACGGCCTCATACTCTTCTTTTCTTTTTCTGTAGCCCTCTTTTTAATACACTTTCCACTCTTCTTGATTAACAATACAGTAGAACTGACCACATGCACGGTTACTTCCTGGTTTTCGATAAGCCAGCTTGGGCATTTCCGGTGAACTCGCTGTACATCGACACACAACCATCAGAGGTTGACTTTCTAATGTTGTGTTTATATTTTAATGTAGTTATCTCACTCAGCTAATTTGCCAATGAACCAGTTTTATTGAGTGCATTAAAGACTAACGGGAACGTTTGAATAAAAACACGGTCTGTAATTGGACCCACGCAACATTTTTCCAGCACTTCCAGTGTTATTTTTAATGTGACGACCAAAAACATTATTTGTTAATTCTCCTGAGATTGGCCCCATTTATAAAACCGAATGTTTCAAGATGTAGGAAAACCAACATTTGATAGAAAACACTTTTATTTAAAACTAAAAAAGACATTAATTACCACTATAACAGTAGATGGCGGCAGAGGATCATTTATTGGCTGAGATTAGCCATTTCATGTAATATTGTTTCACTTTTGAATAAATATTAAACATAAAAACTCCCGTTTTCTTCAATAAATCTAACTAAAGTGCACAATTAATATTTCATTTACAGTGTTGACACTATTTGTGGTGAGGAGGAACACTAAAGGATTTTTTTTATGTCATAAATTAAGACTTTCTAAATTAAGATATTCTGATTATGAACTTTAACACCATTGATGCTGTTAAAGCTGCTTTAGGACTGAAGATACGACACCACAAACAAGTGACATTTCACCGGAAGTTTTCCAGCTGGCTTTAATTATTACAGAAGTTTTGAAGAACGGTTCGTGCATGCGGTCAGTTCAGTCGCTATCTGGGTCTTTGTATAAAACTGGTGCCTCTTCCATATCAAAGCGGTAATTAGATTAATACAAGTTAAGTCTGACTAACAAGGTTGACAGTTTTTTAGTTTACTTGCCTATTATTGGTTTGTGCTTATTAAAGGATAATTCCGGTGTTTAGCACTTTGAGTCTATTTTCTAGTGTGTTTTGGATGAGCTAGAGTGGTGGACACATAAATGTTGACGATGGGTCCTGTCTCGACTTTTTGACTCTTTTAGAATCGCCTCTGAGCGCTTCAGAGTGGCTGTCTATGGGCATGCACAAACATGTGCTTAAAAAAACCCAACGTTCGTTTTCAAAACCGTGACACTCACCGAGTGGTTAGTGGTGTTCGTTGATGATCCAAAACAAGTAGCGTAGCGAAATACAGTTTCTGTCGTGTTTTACTTGCTATTTTGTTAAATCGCATTTATGTCTGTTGGAAGACTCAGTGCTCGTTGATATTACTGCGCTACCGGAGATGGAAAAGGGTCTGTTTACATTTGGTTGTAGTCTTTTCGCTCGGTTCTCCGTCTCTCAGAAGGCTAGCGTGAGCAGAGCAACTGCGGCAAACTGGTTATCGCCATCAAGTGGTCGGGAGTGTGCTAACGCTTCAGACTCAAATATCCAGCGGAAGTTTATACGCGGTTGTGAGGTATCTGAAAAAATAGTTCCACTATAGTAAATAACACGGATTGAAATCATACATTGCGCCGATATATTTGATTTTAATCATCAATGAACACCACTAACCACTCGGTGAGTTGCACAGTTTTGAAAACGAACGTTAAGGGTTGTTTTAAGCACATGTTTGTGCATGCCCATAGACAGCCACTCTGAAGCGCTCAGAGGCGATCTAAAAGAGTCAAAAAGTCGAGACAGGACCCATCGTCAGCATTTCTGTGTCCACCACTCTAGTTCATCCAAAACACACTAGAAAATAGACTCAAAGTGCTAAACACCAGAATTATCCTTTAAGATATAAGATATATATTTATTATGTTTTAAGTTTACAAAAGGTACCCGTTTTGTAGAATGACCCATTTAACTTTTGTTTATGGGTGAGTTATTTTGTTGTCCTAGTCATATGCTATCATTAAAGTGCACTTTCTTTCATTGTGTGCTGCTGGTCAGTATTAGTGCATTAGTGTAGAAATTGATTTAACCACTTAGTGCCTTCAGACTGTCAAGAATCAACATGTTTTCACTCTTTGTGCCCGCTGTACATGTTTTAAAATGACACACTCTTCCAGCAAATGGTGGCTGAAGTGAAAGGAAGAGGCAAAGAGTTCATTTAATAGTTTATATTGAGTTATTAAAGAGGTTTTGACAGACCAAGCATGTCTGAGATATATCTTTGCTCTTACACGCTCTGCTATAATAATGTGTTTCAGCCGGCCACTGAAGAGCAGAAGAACATGTATAAGACCGTGTCAACCGGAGAGCTGGGTAAAAGTGACGCGAGGAAGACCTCTCATGGAGACGGAAGGTGCTTGTTTTTCAACTATCATTTAGTTTTGAACATTCAAGAGACTAAAATACTCATTTACTCACCCACATATTGTTCCAACTTTCTTCCTTTTTTCCCAAGAAAGAGATATTAGACAGAATGCTACATGTTTTTGGTAGCACTTTACAATAAGCTTCATTAGTTAACATGAACAAAACTTTTATTAATCTTAGTTAATATTAATTTCAACATTTAATAATACGTCATTAAAATTAAAGGTTGTATTTGTTAACATTAGTTAATGTACTGTGAACAAACAATGAACAGCAGCAACTAATATTAACAAAGATTAGTAAATACTGTAACAAATGTTTGCTCATTCTTACTTCATGTTAGTTGATACATTTATTATTGTTAACTAATGAACCTTATTGTAAAGTGTAATTGTGGTAAGAAGTTATTTTACAGTGTTCTTCTTACGTTACATGTATTTACCATAGTAATAACAGTAAATTATGCATAATTACATGCAACTAATCCTCAACCAAATCCTAATCCTATAGTAAGTACATGTAGTCGATTAATATTACTCAGAACTTAAATATATAATGACACCTTAAAAAAATCATAAAATTAGTCACTCGGGTGCTTTTAAAGTCGGTCTCTTTTGCATGCAAATATTTTTGGGGGTTTATTTAAGAAAGGAAATTAGAACTTAAATAAAATGAAGGCAAAATGAAAGTGTTTGTGTGAATTTTTCTGAACTGTCTGCAGGGTTCGCGGTAAAATGCGGTTTTGGGGAAAGGCCAAGCATGGAGAGAAGAAGAGCTCGCGAGAGCGGATGTTGTGTGGCAGTGAAGCTTTGGAAGGAGATCACGCTGAAGCATTTCTTCTGCTGGAAGAGGGTGAGAGAGAGGGTCCATTACATGTTTCAAGCACATTGAGAAGGCCTTTTGGGTCACTTATGAAACGGTTAGTTCCAGTCCTTGATTCTGATCGATCAATAGCTGTGTTTTATTCGCAATAAAAGGGTAAAACACGGCTATGACCGATTCACCCAACCGTTCTATGTATCACTACACCCCTAGCAACCACTCTTAGCAACATAAACATGTGTTCGATATTGTTTATTGAAGCTTATAGAGTAACGTTAGAGCATTGTGAGAGATTGAGTAACGTTAAGTGACTGAGTGTTCCTGCATTTACAGTAGATACAGCATTTTCCTTTAGGTCATTCCTACATTTGTAATAAAAATCTGTTTGAATCTACGCTGTGATATCTTGTACTTCTAACTGGTTTTCCGTGTTCTGACACGCTAGTCGTTTGTCAGAGTCTTGCTTCTCCGTGTTCACAACATGTTTCAGTCCTTTCAATATAAAAGTCTTCTCGACTGACTCACTCATAACTTCATTACAGTATTTGCCGCCATCTAAAGGTGAAATATTGTAATCTTCACTGTCAGGGACTATTTTTTCCAGCGGAAGGAAGGCTTTTAGTGATTTTACTTCATGAAAGTTGCATTGATACACATTTTTTGCCTTGAATATTTATATTGTGTTTATATAACTGTTTTATAAAAGCAATAAGGTAATTGAGGCTAGTGCTGTATCGTGAATAAGTCACGTGACTTCGAGCCTCGAGCACCTTATTTCTAATTTAAAGGTGCATTGTGTAATATTTGGGAGGATCTGTTGATAGAAATGCAATATGATATACATAAATACGTTTTCAGTGTTGTATAAAGACCTTATTTAATTAACCGTTATGTTTTTATTACCTTGAAACGAGCCATTTCTATCTACATACGCAGCGGGTCTCCTTACATTGAAATGTTGTCTAAGAAGACATTTTATATGTTGTACCAGGCCAATTATGGTTGTTAATAATATTGTTCAATAATAAAAAAAAAACTTACATTGAAATGCGCCGTCATGTTTCTACAGTGGCCCTGAGCGGACAAACGTGTTTCGTCACTATTTTGTTCTTCGTCTAATGAAGCTAGCTAAAGTCAGCCAATAAAACACTGACACGATGAACAAGTAACAATAATCTTTGCAAAAAAACATTTTACTGAATAATTAAGTAAACATAATTTCTTAATCTTCGTAAAGAAACCTCATTGTTGAACTGGCTACTCTCTGCGGTCTCAGACGACGACATCACTTCCTGTCGGCCACCGTAACTTCTGTTGGTTGCAATTCGCAACCTCACCACTAGATGCCGCTAAAAATCACACACTGCACCTTTAAAGCACTGCTATTCTCTTTATTCCAGGAATAGATCGCCTTTCCCCTCCTCGAAGCCCAGACCTTACACTACAGAGAGAGTTTAAGGAGAACAAAGAGCCGTCCCCTAAAGTGAAGCGCAGGCGCAGTGTGAAGATCAGCAGTGTGACTCTGGAGCCGGTCCAGTGGCAGAACGATGCCCTGCAGATACTCACCTGTGCCAACGACTACAGGAGCATGAACGACTTCCTCATGAAGAAGGTGCGTGTCGGTTTTCTGTGGGACTTTACTACAGCTGCATTTATTTATTCAGCCATCATAACCTTGTTTTAATCTCACAGATTACTGATTTAGACACAGAAGATGGTAAGAAAGACACAATGGTGGATGTTGTCTTCAAAAAGGCACTAAAGGAGTTCCGCTTGAATATCTTCAACTCATACTCCACGGCTTTAGCTGTAAGTACCGTAATAAAGCACTGGTTTTACTTGCTGTGTTTCCACCTAGTTTGGGATATCGCAGTAAAAAAATGCTGGATGGAATTGTCCATAAATTCTAAAAATGCGCATAAAAAAAGTATGCACTCAAATGTTTTTTATCCGTTAAGACATGTGCGTTATCTACGATGTGCATAAATTCCTCGATGTGCAACACAAGACACGTGACTGCCTCAGCAGAGGCTGTGATTGGATAACTGGACTAACCAGCGGACCAATCGCATCACAGCATCTCAAATGATGGTCTGAAACGAAAAAAGTCGGAGTCAAAGTCTGTGATCAGAATGATTTCTCACACGATTGTGTTCCCGAACTCCAGCATCCGCACGCAAGAGAACATGACAGCGTTTATTTTATCAGGCGTAACCAGAGAATCCAAGTTATTGTTTGTAAAAACTTTAGATTTCGATTGTAAAACTAATTAAAATATAAACTAATGTTTTAAAAATGTGTTATTTGGCAAGTGGCCATGGTATAAGCGTCGGACGGTTCACGCCTCGCCGTCGTCCATTAATACCTGACAATGGACACCTCGAAGGGCATTAACCCTTACTCGTCTGACGCTCTGAGACACACTCATTCATGATGGAGGGAAAAAACACCACAGCTTCTTCCCTGATGGCAGCAACTTCCATTTATTTATTTCTGATATTTTACACCAATTTCCCAGGAAGTGGGGATTTTGTTCTCTTGAACACATGGGATGAAACGCTGCTTTATTCACAAATTGTTTTTTTTTTATGCAATATTCCAATTTAGCGCACAAGTTAAATTCACAACTTTGGATGGAAACATAGCTGATGTTATCACTGTCACCCATCTTTCATCAAAATACATGACTTTTGGACATTGTGTCTTTGCAAACGGCATGGAAGAGAGGTAATGCTTGTTTCATCAGAATCAGAAGTGTTGTTTTTGCTCTGTTTACAGATGGACGATGGGAAGAGCATTCGTTATAAGGATCTCTATGCCCTGTTTGAGCAAATCCTGGAGAAGAACATGCGTCAGGAGCAGAGGGACTGGAGCGAGTCGCCCGTCAAAGTTTGGGTCAACACCTTTAAAGTCTTTCTGGACGAGTTCATGACCGAACACAAACCTCTGGACAGCAGTGGACAGAGCAAGGTGAGCGGCGCTGTACATGAACATTACATACATGTCAAATGTAAAAAAAAAAGTATGTAAAAATATTTTTCTAAGGAATATGCCATGTAATATGTAATAGTAGATTGAAAATGTAGATTGATGCTGAAAAATATGTCTCTACATTTTTAAAATGGCAGGAATATAATTTAGTGCATATGATTAATGTGTCCAATTCTTCATAACAACAAAATGTGTAACATTTTTGTCCATTTGTGATTTTCTCATTCAATCAACTGTTTATTTGGCTTTTTTTCTCCCACAGGCTCCCAAACCAGACCGCAAGAAGAGAAGGAAAAAGGATGCTGATATAGTGAGTGGAATCACAGTCTGAGGCTTTACATCTGGTATTTATTTATGATGGATGGATGATGGATGGATGGATGGATGGATGGATGATGGATGGATGGATGGATGGATGGGATGATAGATGGATGAGGATGGATGGATGATAGATAGAGGATGGATGGATGGATGGATGGATGATAGATAGAGAATGGATGTATGATAGATAGAGGATGGATGGATGGATGATAGATATGATAGAGGATGGATGGATGGATGGAGGGATGGATGGATGATAGATAGATAATGGATTCATGGATGGATGGATGATAGATAGAGAATGGATGGATGATGGATGGATAGATAGATAGAGGATGGATGAATGGATGGATGATAGATAGAGGAAGGATGGTTGGATAGAGGATGGATGGATGGATGGATGATAGATAGAGGTTGGGTGGATGGATGATGGGTGGATGGTTGGATAGAGGATGGATGATGGATGGATGGATGGAGGGATGGATGGATGATAGATAGATAATGGATTCATGGATGGATGGATGATAGATAGAGAATGGATGGATGATAGATAGATAGAGGATGGATGGATGGATGATAGATAGAGGAAGGATGGTTGGATGGATGGATGATGATGGATGGATGGATGATAGATAGATAATGGATTCAAGGATGGATGGATGATAGATAGAATGGATGGATGATAGATAGATTGATGGATGGATGGATGATAGATGGATGGATGATGGATGGATGGATGGATATGATGGATGGATGGATGGATGGATAGATCATCAAAAATAGTTTCTGACATTACAAAAAAAACAAGAAGAGAGCATGCATGACGTATCAATGGCTGATTTCCTATGAAATCCTAAGATGCGTTTTGGTCGATCGGATCAAAAGTGAACGACTCTAAATACAGGTTAAACGAGATCTAAAGCGTTTTGAGCTTGTCCACTTTAAACCTCTTCCAGAGTTAGTGGGAAACGCATTAAACCGGATTGCTTTCGTAGTGTAAACTCTCATGTGATCAATGTGTTCAAACAGCCACAAAAGACCGTCTTCTCTCCGTCTACTGATCTAATGCGTGAACATTATGGGAAGAGCTCTAGCCAGACGGGATTTAAACTGTCGGCTGAAGACACAAGTTTGGTTTAAAGATGAAAAATGTACCAAACACAATGTTCTCCCACCATTCCTGATCTCTAACACACACTCACAGCGTTCGGCTGGTCTTGCGTCTGTCAGAGCAGAAACTAAAGCTGATGCTCTCCGTGTGTTTTTTTGTCGTGTTCATGTGTACATTACCGTTCAAAAGTTTGGGGTCAGTACGATTAAATTTTTTTTAAGGAAATTAATACTTTTCTTCAGAAAGGACGCATTAAATTGATCAAAAGTGACAGTAAAGACATTTATAATAATGCAAAATATATATATTTTTTAATTAAATGCTTTTCTCTTGAACTTTCAAAGAATTCTGAAAAAAATGAATCACGGTTTGCACAAAAATATGAAGCTGCAAAACTGTTCAACAGTGATAATAATCATAAATGTTTCTTGAGCATCAAATCATCATATTATAGTGATTTCTGAAGGATCATGTGACACTGAAGACTGGAGTAATGATGCTGAAAATTCAGCTTTGATCACAGGAATAAATTACACTTTACTATATATTCACATAGAAAACAGCTGAAATAATATTTCACAATATTACTGGGGTTTTGTATTTTTAATCAAATAAATGCAGCACTGGTGAGCAGAAGAGACTTCTTTTAAATACATAAAAAATCTCACCGACCCCAAACTTTTGAACAGCAGTGTATGTTGGGTGAAATTATTTCATCCATTAGATCGTAATATCTGATAAAAATATCCTATACATTTACCCTTTACATTACATCACATTTACATAAACCCTTGAAGAAATCAGAAAATGGTTAAAAGTGTATAAAAGAGACGGATTAAAACACCAGATGTAAACGGGAAAGTGTCTCTCTCGTCCACTTATGATCCGATCGACCGAACCGCATCTTAACCCAGGAGTAAACCGAGCCAGAGTTTTTGTGCGCTGATTTAGCATGTGTGTGTTTCTTGGAAATCTTCCGACACTGAGGCTTTGTTTCAGGTGGAGGAACACAACGGCCACATATTCAAGTCGACTCAGTACAGTATTCCCACGTACTGCGAGTTCTGCTCCTCCCTCATCTGGATGATGGACAAGGCGTGTGTCTGCAAACGTGAGTTTCATGTCCACATCTCTGCATCAAAGCGGGCCTGAACTCAATTTAACATAATCCGATTGCTCACCAACAAGCCCATGGCTTCCAGCAGAGAACAGATCGGCTTTGTGATGCAGGATGTTTTCCGCCATCTTACAATGAGAGAGGAATGTTGACTTAAATTGAGTTTATTTTAGGTGGCGGTGCTTTTTTTTGTAAAAAATAAGGAAAGAAATCTGTGCTGTTGAAAATGAGATGTGTGTGTCTTGTGTAGTGTGCCGCTATGCGTGTCACAGAAAGTGCTGTCAGAAGATGACCACTAAATGCAGCAAGAAGGTAAGGGATTTTTCCTTAAGTGCATTCATGTGATCGGGGGAGCATGCCGTCACTTATTCACGTTCATTTCTTTCCCTGTGCAGTTTGACCCTGAGCTCTCATCAAGGCAGTTCGGTGTGGAGTTGTCCCGCCTGACCATCGACGAGCGAACCGTGCCTTTTGTGGCCGAGAAACTCATCAATTACATTGAAATGCATGGCCTGTACACGGAAGGGATCTACAGAAAGTCGGGATCCACCAATAAGATTAAGGAGCTGAAGCTGAGTCTGGACACAGGTATGAAACATGAGAACATATGTGAGGTTTTCATAAGTACTGTTGCTATTAAAGGCACAATATGTAAGATTCGTGGATTAAAATATCCAAAAACCACTAGAACAATGTTATATATTTTGTTGATTTGTGTACTTGCAGTATCTCAAATACGCCTTGGATTCAAAGTTGTTTTTATTATAGTTTTTACACTGTTGAAGTAGATAATAAATCATTTTCAACCATAAATGATGAGATTTTCTAAGAATGTTTAAATCCAGAGAAATTTTAACCAATTTTATCGCCTATCAATGACATCATACCCACTTTACCCTCGTTTTATTTTATAGAAACCATTCAAACAACAAAGACGCTTTAAATATTGTGTGTTTTATTAGACAGCTGAGCAACTGTTTGTATTTAATTAACAGAAAACAAATCATTGTTCATACACTCAACACAGCTAGTCCTTTTGTTTAAATCTGGTTTTCTTGATTTACCGCGAGCATCATATTTACCCAAGGGGGTAATCCATCCGCTGGAAACTGAAGCTTCCTCTGGGAGCCGCCATTGTAGCTGGCTATCACCTGCTGTTAGTATTCCATTGACTCCCATTCATTTTGGCCTCACTTTGACAGCGAATAACTTTACATCTGAGGCGTTTAAAGACTCCATTTGTCCAATGTTTATTTCTAAAGAAACACGACATTTATAAAAGCTCCATTACCTTGTATCTTACGTTGTGTCCCTGTAGAAGCAGTTTTTGTAAAAATAGGCTAATGATTGGTCATAACCAGTGTTGGGAACGTTACTTTAAAAAAGTAATTATTTATAGTTACTCGCTACTTGTTCCAAAAATTAACTGAGTTAGTAACTGAATTACTCTATAATAAAAGTAACTCGCTACCAGGAAAAGTAACTATTAAAAAAAAAAGTAACAGAAAGCGTTACTGTTAAAAAAAGTTGCTATATGACAAAGAATTTGGATTTTTTTTTTTTTTTTTTTTAGCAGTTTTCACAAGTTAGTTGAAATGAATAGAACAGACAGGTGTTTGTACATAACTTTCTATATTTATTGCACGTCGACAGACAGCAAGAGGTTTATCCTGCACTGCACTGCACTTATTAACCCAGCTCCTGACTAGCTGTGTGAGCCAGGGGTGCGTTCGGATTACACAGTTTATTCAATCAATACATAAGAATGCAAATAGGCGTCAATTTTGTCATGAGTCATTTTGTACCCACCACTTTTAGAAACAAATAAATAAAACATCCCCAGTTAACTAGCAGAGCATTCTCTTAGTTCACTATTAAATAAGAGATCTAGCGTTAAATTGAATAAAACAAAAAAAATGCACACAAACATGTTCCTGCTTGATATAGACTGTAACCACTGATGAACTTATTCAGTTTTGATGAGAGAAAAAAACCCTTTTCTAACGTGGATTAGAACCTGTAACCTCTGACACGCTTGGCAAAAGATTTACCACTAGATCATTTAAAAACTCCAATAAGACAATTAAGTTGATAGGAGCATTGGATTCCGAATGCGTCTCTGTCCCCTGCACATTTCAAACCAAACTGACGCCCGTGGTAACGCACCGCATTTAACGCCCAGTAACGTTAACGACGTTGTAACGACGGGAAAAGTAATTAGTTAGATTACCCCGTTACTGAAAAAAATAACGTTGTTACCTAACGCCGTTCTTTTAAACGTTCGTTATTCCAAACACTGTCATAACCATAGACATAATAAATGCATAGACACCCTATTGGCTGCTGGAGCGTACGTCAATGGCGCCGCCATATCAAGGAGGGCAACTTGCCCATACCTCTCATTATGGGAATTGAGAAAAATGCCTGTTTCGTGCGCTGCGTGGGGCTGTACAAGTCGCCACACAATTGAAAACAGTTCTCAGGGAATTACCTTTCACAAACAAGACTGAAAAAAAATTTTGGTTGTATTTGGTCATTATATAATTAGTAATAGAAACGTACACCAAGTACAAACCACTGAAATCGGCTGATAAATGTAAACGTTATTAATGTTTTTATCCAGGAAAACCGCAGCTCACCCATTTACTTGCATTTGTTTACAGCGCAGTCTTGCCCTTCGCAAAATGGCGGACACATTGACGTATTGCAGCAACGTTCCAAAGCGGCCAATAGGGCGTCTATGTATATATTATGTCTATGGTCATAACACGCAACTCTCTGTCGCACACTAGAGAAATTACCGTATAGACAGAAGTAGAAGCTCGCGGGAAATCGGGGGGACGTGAAGGCATAAAGTCGAGGGAGAAGCCCATAGATAGTCATAAAGTTGCTCCTGCTGCTCATGGACAGCTAATACTCACGCTCTCCGGCTCTGTGAGATTCGGAAGGGAATGATTCAGATTCCTCTTGGCACGCTACTAGAGACGTACAACTGTCAGTCAGGTCGCTCACGTCACATCTACATCGTCAAGCTCAGTTTGAGCCTGCGCAGTGCGCTTGGCTATCAGGAAGTGAGTGCTTCTATTGGGCTTCAATTCTCTCCGTTGAAATCAAGGTCGCTGTGTCTATTTCTTTTACTGTCTATGTATTTACCCAGCCTAATATCACTCTCACTGCAGTGTGTAACAAGTGTCTCATATAGACGCACTGGCTATAAAATATCTATTATTTTTTGCCCTCAGATGTAAACGGCATGAATCTGGACGACTACAACATCAATGTCATTGCCAGTGTTTTCAAGCAGTGGCTTCGTGATTTGCCGAATCCTCTGATGACCTTTGAACTGTATGAGGAGTTCCTGCGGGCCATGGGTGAGCAGACTAGCCCATCGAGATATAGCGTTAGCATTCAGTTCTGGTGTCTTTTTATTGATTTGGCACACATTAAAATCATATGATTTATTTATTGTTTGTTTTGTCTTGCTTTTTGTTTTGTTTGTTTCGTCGAACATTAAAATCGCTACTAGTGGACAATCTGGCACATGATCATTGTATTTATTTATTCATTTTGCATTTTGTTTGGTTTTTTGTTTCGGTGCACATTAAAATCAGTACTAGTGGACAACATGGCATATGATTATTTTTTTTTTTTGCATTTTGTTTTGTTTTTTGTTTCGTCATACATTAAAATCGCTTCTAGTGGACACATCTGGCATATGATCATGTATTTATTTATTAATTTTGCGTTTTGTTTTTTTGATTTGTTTCGGCGCACATTAAATCGGTACTAGTAGACATAGTGGCATTTTATTTATTGTTTGTTTTGTTTTTGTTTGTTTCATCGAAGTTTAAAATCGATACTTGTGGACAATCTGGCATATGATCATGTATTTATTTATTAATTTTGCATTTTGTTTTTTGTTTTGTTTTGGCACACATTCAAATCAGTACTAGTGGACAATGTGGCATATGATTATAGTATAATAAATACAGTATATTACAGTATAATAAATAATACAGTATAATACAAATATTTTATTGATAATGCTGTAAAATGATAGCAAATGAAAGATCCATAAAGTTGCTAAACTACCATTTTACGTCTTGGATTCAAAGTTGTTATAATTTTTTTAATTATATGTTTTACACTGTGTGAGGTAGACAATAAATAATTTTCAACCATAAATGATCAAATAATATAGAAAACCCAAGTTTTTAATCTTTGTACATTTTATATATCAGTCCACAGATGCAGTAACCGTATTGCTTTAGATAAACTAGACATTTATAGAGGCATATTGGAGATATATTGGTCATGTCTCTTCAGGTCTCCAGGACAAAAAAGAAGTGATTCGAGGCGTTTACTCTATAATCGACCAGCTCAGCAGAACTCATCTGAACACGCTCGAGCGCCTCATTTTCCATTTGGTCAGGTGAGACGCCAAAATAATGAATGCATGAAGGACTGCACCATAAATGATGCTTTAACTATTACACAGTGATGAGACACGATCAAACGGCAAGCGATAACCTATCGTTTTGTCTGCCCTTAGTCTCATTGTGTGTTTGTGTAGCTCCGCCCACAGTGAAATCTCATTGGTCTAAAATCCCACTGCACTTAGTATACTACAGATAAAATAAGTTCTGATTGGCTTCTTTTCCACTTTTTGTGTGAAATTGTTGAGTGTAAGTTTCAGTGTACACAACTGTTTTCAACATTAATAATAATGAATGTTTTTCGAGCATCAAATCCGATATTAGAATGATTTCTGAAGGATCATGTGACACTGAAGGCTGAATAATATTTCACAATATTACTGTTTTTTTTTTTGTTTTTTTGTGCATTGTATTTTTAATTAATCCGCCTTGCAACATGACATACAGATAAAATGTTCTGATTTGGCTTATTTTCCACTTTTTGTGCAGAATATGGCTTTCAGTGTAAATGATTTGATGCTGGAAATGTTAATGTTGTTTCTGTCGCGCACAGGATCGCCTTGCAGGAGGACACGAACCGCATGTCTGCTAATGCGCTAGCTATCGTGTTCGCGCCCTGTATCCTGCGCTGTCCTGACACCATCGACCCTCTGAGGAGCGTTCAGGACATCGGAAAAACCACAGCGTAATGGACTACTCTTACTCATATAGTTTGACGGGGCTTGTTTAGTCAAATCAGGGTTTGAAATTAACACCCGCAAACCTGCCAAATGCGGGTTAAAATCAATGGTGGCGGGTTGTCAAATCACTAGCCAGTGTTACTTATTATATTTGGGAAGTTCATGTAAGCCAAATCTGCATAGATTTAGCGCAAATACTCAACTTGTGAGTCGTCATGATATATTGCACAGAATATGTGCATATCTGGCTTACTTAAACACACGTCACTACACAACAAATAACAGAGCGCTTGTTCATTTCCATTGAAGCAATAGTGAAGATTTAAAAGCATTTGGTTAAGAGAAAAGACATTGTTATTTTCCAACATCTTTCATTTTTTATATGTTCTTTGTACTGTATTGATCTTTGATTTTTAGTGATGAGGATGAAAGAGGAAGGGAGGAGACGGCTGGATCACAGGATTTTGTTTGAATAAGAAATGAATGTAGGAAATCCATATTTTATAAATATATATATAAGCTGTGATGTAGTTAATCTGGCTTATTTCCCTTTTTTTTGGCTAGTAGAAGTTATGAATGGCCGGTAACTAAAAAATGTAGTAGCCAAATTGTCCGGTGAGTGAAAAAGTTAATTTCAAACCCTGGTCCTAATACTAACGTTTACAATGCTAGTACACTGTGGCAGGCGTGGCATTGGATGTTTAAAGCATTGTGATGTCATCGCTTATCTGATTTTTGCCATTACATATCGTTTTTTTTAAAGGTGTGTCGAGCTGATCATTTGTGAGCAGATGAATAAGTACAAGGCCAGGCTGAAGGACATCAACACTCTGGAGTTCGCGGAGAACAAAGCCAAGAGTCGACTAACGTTCATTCGCAGGTCCATGGTAAGATTTCTATAGACATCCAAATAACCCAGATGTCCAAAACCACACCGAGGAGGTCGTGTTTCTGGATCAACATCCTTCTCAGAACGATCTTATCAACCTTTTTTTATTATTATTTTAGAGTTACTTAATGATTAGAGTTAGGATCATTTTGTTTGACAGGAATATTGTTGCATAACCAATAAAAGATGTTGATCCAGGAAGCAGGACAATCCTACAAGTGTTAGTCCTGGAACAACATTCTTTTCTCACAATCATAGGACCTAAATCCCCCAAAATCAGAGGGAAATGACTGGCTGATAAGAATCAATCTCCAGCCCCAGTTAAAGGCTCAACCCTAACCCTACAATCTCATTGGCTGATAGAAACATCGCTCCAGTCCAGTTGCATCATGCCCATCCAAGCCCTTTCAAACTGATCATTGAGCCTAATGGATTTTGAGTGTCCTAACCCTAACTACCAAAACAGAAAAAGTGCTTATTTTTTCATTTGGTAATTAAGTTTTTGTTGTACTGTAGGTTCAAAATTATTAGTGCCTCAAAGTCGTCACTATTTAAGGCCCCCATAAATTTCAAGTGAAGAGCGAACTAAAGTGACGTCATTTTGAACAAAATCAGGCCAAAACAAAGTTTGTTTCGAGAGTTTGAAACGGCCAAAGAGAAATTCCCGGAAGAGTTCGCTCCGGCTGGTAAACGCCTTCGACCTCCCATTGGTCCGTGGTGATGATGTAATAGGTGGGTGTGGCTCTGCGGCTCCGCCTTCTTTTAAATGGAAATGTTCTCCGTTCATTTCTTCTGTTTAGACCCTCGAGATCAGGCGTCTGCGAGTAACACATGAACACACTGGAGAAGCGCTTTATAGTAGAAACTGAAGTTGTAATTCTATTTTTTATTTTTTTCTTAATACTGTAAGTATCGACTGGACTTCTGGGAATCTGTGTCATGTGTTTCTCTGAAGGACTTCAGAGCCTCTGATTCACAATATGCACTTCCAAATAGGGATGCACCGATATGAAAATTTTGGCTGATATTGATATTTTCTTCATATTTGAAAGCCGATAACCAATATATTGGCTGATAAATCTAAATCCAGATTTTTAAAAACCTGATTGCAAAAACAAAATAAAAGACATGGCCCAACAATACAATTATAATAATGTTCTCATTATAATTGTATGTAGCCTATATGACAGACTTGCGCTGCACATGTTGCACTTAACAGTGTTTTCATTTTTGAAGTGATTCCAATCATATTTCAAGCAATTCAAAACCATCATGTTGAAGAGTGCACAGCTGAAGCAAATAATACATTATCAGCTTTAATATATCGGCCTAATTTTCTTATTGGGCCGATAATGATAAAAAAAATGTTTACCGAAATGTTGGCCAAACACAGAGTCCATATGATGGTGTAAATTGATTTGTCACATTAAACTAAATACATGGAATCCATGCAGGACTTGCGTCAGTAAGCGTTACGTCACGCTTTGGTTCATAACTGAATATAATTGGGCCTAAAGACAACGTAGTAATGATTACATTGAAAATTTGGGTTGAGTTTTATTATAAAAAATAATAATTATTGCTATGTGGGGTTGGGTTTATCCAATCACACAAATGATGTTACCAAAAAGTCAATTCTGCTGTTTTTGCAATTTAACTTGGGTTCATTCTAAAAAAAAAATATTAGATCAAGATTTGAACCCAGCATCCTTGCATTATACTAAACAAAAAATGATACCACTAGACTATCATGTCTCAGTCGATGCCAGAACCGTCGCTGATGCTCGAACACGAGGATGTTGTTCCAGGATCATGTCCTGCTCGTGTAAATCCCTCACATTAGCTCTGTCTCGACACTAACCCCAGTCTCTCCTCTCTAATCCAGAAACCCGTAATAATTGCTGTTAGATTTATGAGCATAACCCGCAGTGCTGCGGCGGTAGGTATTTACTGTGTGTTCCCGTTGTTCCCGTAAGTGTCGTCCCAGCACTGTGTGGTCCGTCTGTCTACATCATCATGACATCCTAGAAACTCACCAGCTGAGAGGATAGTTAGGCACTGAACACGCTATTAATCTAGACAGAATCACATTCATTTTCATAATGTTGCACTGTGTGTGTGTGTGTTGCATTCACTCCATGTGCCTGATATTTTACACTTTGGTTTTTTTTAACTTGCTTTCTCTGGGAATGAGCAGTCAAATTCATTCAGAAAGGTAATAGCTGTGGGCTGAAGTGAGTGTGTTTTTCTATCCAGGCTCCAAAATGAACACTTGTCATAAACCAAATCTGGCAATCTGACCACTGGGCCGTTTTTTAATGATTGCAACAAAATACAATTTCGATAATAGAATATGACATGATCAAATCACAAGATAATAAACAGGCTAATGAATAATTTGTCCTTGGGACAAAATGTTCATTTTGGAAAGTCTGAAAGTGAGTCTTTAGGCCGTGTGTCCACCAAAGCGTTTTTAGCCAGCTAAAACGCTAGTCGCTCTGCTGAAAACGCCTAGCTGTGACGCTTGAGCGTTTTGGCTGCGCTGCGTTTTTTCGGTTGAGACGATTCGTTGCTATGATAAAGAATATCCGCAGCACAGTTTACTCGTAACTGATTTCCACAGATAATTTGTTTCATACTAATTTATTTTTCATCCATTTTGTTCGGATAGCTCTGCTGGTTGACGTCATTGTACAGAAAAACTTTTGTGACAGTTGGTCAATGGTCGTGTGATATTAGCCCCGCCCCTCCTCCACTGTGATTGGACGGCTGGGTAAAACGTGACAGTGATCAGCGCTGCGTTTTACCCAAAGTTGAACATTCTTCAACTCTCGCCAACCAGTAAAAACGCCGGGCGCTTCAGCGTGAAAAAAAACACTCAGCGCCTGGTTACGCTCATGGCATTTTAAAAACGCGGCGCTCCCATTGAAAACAATTGAAAAAAATACGCCAGCCGTGTGAAAAAACGCTTTCGGTGGACGAAACTGCCAAACGCTTTCTGTGATCGTAGCAGTGCTAATATATAAACGTCTTTCGGTAACGCTTAACAATAAGGTTCATTACTTAACATTAGTCAATGTATGAACTAACAATGAGCAACACATTTGTTACTGTATTTATTAATCTTTGTTAATGTTAGTTAATAAAAATCCAGCTGTTCGTGTTAGTTCACAGTGCATTAACTAATGATAACAAATACAGCCTTTGATTTTAATAATGTATTAGTAAATATTGTAATTAATATTAACTAAGATTAATTAATGCTGT
This sequence comes from Chrosomus eos, assembly GCA_036326025.1. Lineage (NCBI taxonomy): Eukaryota > Metazoa > Chordata > Actinopteri > Cypriniformes > Leuciscidae > Chrosomus > Chrosomus eos. The sequence goes on from CM070818.1 coordinate 60,565,547, forward strand.
AGAAGTATTGTTCATTCTTAGTTCATGTTAACTACTGAACTTTATTGTAAAGTGTTACCCGTCTTTCTTACCATCTCCATCTAATCTGTCGCTCCGCCGCTCATCAGTGTGTGTTGTGTTGTGTTGTGACAGAGTAAAGGTCCAGTGCACAGGGTGAGGTATCACACACCGTCTCCTCCAGTGAGTCCTCGCTCCTCAACCGTCCCGGATCTGGTGCAGGAGAGCGGAGACGAGAAAGATCCCGAAGTCTCTGAGCAGCAACAGGTCGCCATGCAGCAGGAGGAGAAAGTGCTGACCGAACAAATTGAGAGTCTGCAGAAAGAGAAGTAAGAGACCGCTTTAGCATCTCACATTGGTTCGTGTAAACTTGGATGTTCAGGGCCGTATCACACACTCGGTGTAATGCATTTGCGCCTATTTGTGCGCCCATGGGGTTCATGGGGAGTTCGTGGGGAGAACGAGGTATGTGTTCAGGGTCATTGTTGGTGCGGTGCCATTTTGAGGAACTGAAATCGACTGAAAATAGAATAGACCAAAAATAAAAAAAAATTCAGTCTTTTTTTCAAAGAGCACATTTGAGAATAGAATAGATAGATATTTTTGTTTTATTTAAAAAGCACTGTAGTAATGTGCACCTATAAGCGGGTCCACAACGTGCGTCCACTGCTTATTATACACACACACACACACACACACACACACACACACACACACACACACACACACACACACACTGCTTATTACACACACTTTCACATACACACACACACACACACACACACACACACACACACACACTGCTTATTACACATACACACACACACACACACACACACACACACACACACACACACACACACACACACACACACACACAGCTATGGTTTATGTGATATATGAGGACATTCCATAGGCGTAATGGCTTTTATACTGGACAAACTGTATATTCTATCCCCCTACACTGCTCCTATCCCTAAACCTACCCAACACACACACACACACACACACACACACACACACACACACACACACACACACACACACACACACACAGCCCTGTCCCTAAACCTACCCATCACAGGAGACATTGTTTTTTATGTTTTTTAAGCTATTTGAAATATGAGGACGCATGCAACGTCCTCATAAATCATGTGTAAGTTATAATACCAGTGTAATATGCATGTCATTATACACATTTGTGTCCTCATATCACAAAAACAAGAGCACACACACACACTGCTTATTACACACACACTCAAATTGGCCCTCAGACATCTGAAAGTAGCCTAAGTGTGGAACCGGCCATAATAAAGTGATCTAGCTCCTGTACAAGATTAGCATACTCTCCTTCAGACTCTCTGTTCTTTAAGATCGGGTGCACCCAAAACCTTCTTCTCTGTCTTTTAAAGAAAATGAAAAGCTCGTCTTCACTGGATGATGATGAAGTGTCCATGTTTTCTAAGCTGTCGGCGCGAAAGTTTTGAAATGTTGAAGCTCTGAACGTCGCAAATTCGCGTCGTGGCTGATGAGAATGGTTTTGCACACAAACTATTAGCTTTTTCGTTTCGTGTCCGGTGTGAAAGGGTCTTAATGTGCCGTATATAACCAGAGTGTGGAGTTACTGTGTGTTAACAGTGCACTAGTATTCCTTAATAAACAGTCAAAGCCTGAGATTTGTTTGATGGTCCACAGGGAGGAGTTGACGTTCGAGATGCTGGCTCTGGAGCCGCGGGCGTCCGATGACGAGACCCTGGAGTCCGAAGCCTCTATCGGCACAGCGGACAGCTCCGAAAACCTGAACGTGGACTCTGAGGGAGCCGCGTCTGACTTCTCGGGTGAGTAACTGATGGTGCGTTCAGGTCCTCCTGGGGAGTTCGTACGAAGGGTTTACGACGGCGGTGCGTTCAAGTAACTTTCGTAAGATGGCGGTGTCCCTTCTCTTAATCAATTACACAAAAATACAGCAAGGTTTTTTAAACTGTAGTTCTAGAAAATGAAGAACAGAGAAATGTGCATCAGGTGTGCTTTGCTTTTTTAATTTCATTAGTGATTTTGGCACACTTGTGAAAACTCCCCTTTTGCAACTAAAGTGCACAATAAATATATATTTTACAACTTTGATGCTTTTTTTGCTGAGGAGCAACACTAAGAGACGCGTCTTTTTAATGTCGTTTTTCTATATTAATTCTAGGCCTGACTATTTAAAGGGCACCTATTATGGCATTTAAAATGTTCCTAATATTGTTCTGGGAGTCCCCAACAACAGTTTTACATGCATGCAATGACAAAAAACACTTTTGTTGTCTTATATATGCATTTATTTTTACCTGATTTGCTCACCGACTCCCTAATGATTCGTTCAACGACTCATTTTTCAAACCCCTCCTTTGCGTGACGCTAATATGCGGGGATTGGTCAGGCGACCCAGTCAGTTATTTTCGCGTTAACCCAAAGCTTAAACATATTGATAAAGCACTGCAGTACTACAATACGCTCTATTCGTCTTGCCAGCAGCCATATCACCCTGTAGCCCAAGACTGGTTGCCCACTGAAGCTAAGCAGGGCTGAGTCTGTTAGTACCTGGATGGGAGACCTCCTGAGAAAACCAGGTTGCTGCTGGAAGAGGTGTTAGTGTGGCCAGCAGGGGGTGCTATCCCTGTGGTCTGTGTGGGTCCTAACGCCCCAGTATAGTGATGGGGACACTATACTGTCAAAGAGTACCGTCCTTCGGATGAGACGTTAAACCGAGGCCCTGACTCTCTGCGGTTATTTAAAATCGCATGGCACTTCTCGTAAAGAGTAGGGGTGTAACCCCGGTGTCCTGGCCACATTCCACCCATTGGCCCCTGCCAATCATGGCCTCCTAATAATCCCCATCCACTGAATTGGCTCTATCACTCTCTCTCCTTTCCAACTATAGCTGGTGTGTGGTGAGCGCACTGGCGCCGTTGTACTGTGGCTGCCGTCGCATCATCCAAGTGGATGCACACTGGTGCTGGTTGAGGAGAGAACCCCTGATATGATTGTAAAGCGCTTTGGGTGTACAGTAGTACATATGAAAGCGCTATATAAATGCCTCATTCATTGATTCATTATTCTTTATGACAACTCCAATAACAACGACAAACATTTCACATATTTAATTTTTTTTACATTGGAGTCCTAGAAGCTGCGCTAAGCACAACTTACACACACACACACATACTTATTGAGCATGCTACAAAACGCATAAAATAAACAATTATTAATAATACTTACAGGTTGTGATTCGGAGGAGGAAGCCGATCCAAATAAACTTGGTACTGAACCTTCCTATATCAGCCGACTCGCGAATCCACACTTAAAGCATTTGTGTTTGTAAAGGAATCGTCATTAAAATAACGCGAACACAGCTCAAGGTGGCTATACTTGTGTGGTATAGTTGTAAATATAAACTCTAGCCACTGAGTCTTCACATGCTCGTCCCTGGGCAGTGAAAAAAAGTTTGCTTTTGATTCGCACTTCAGAACTGCGTCTTGTTGTCGACATGATGTTTTCAAGTTTCACTGGCGTCTACGGCGCGCGCAATGAGTGGGCGTATCTTATTCAAATAACTTGTCAAGTGACATCATCTAGATAGAGAAAAAGCATTGTTCGTCTATCGATTCATATCAGCGACTCAGAGTCAACTCTTACTTTTGAGAGACAATAACTTTGTATACGGTGAACTTTCATATTTAAAACTTTGCAGGATGTTTTCGTTCACTTAGATCTATGTTACACACTACATGAAAGTGTGTGTGTGTGTGTGTGTGTGTGTGTGTGTGTGTGTGTGTGTGTGTGTGTGTGTGTGTGTGTGTGTGTGTGTGTGTGTGCGTGTGCATGTTTTGTAAGATTCCCTTATCTGTAAAATATTTGATTGGATTGTCCTGGACTTAATACAAGCAGAATGCTATTTTATGAAGTTTCTTCACTTAAGGACATATTTAATAAGATTATGCCTGAAATTAGGTTTTGGATTTTTTTTTTACCATATGTTAATTGAAAGAATCTTGTATAATATAACTTGCTGATTTTGTATTTGTTTTTATTGTATTTAAATTATATTTCAGTCCTTCCAGAAAAAACAGAAAAACCTTCCAGTTTTTTTGTGATTGTTGCGGACAAAAATCATGTTGCACGTTTTCTTAAAAAATGCGATGGAATATGCGGGAAATATTTATGCAATTTTATGTGATGAAATTGCGGGAACTTTCAAAAACTGCGGATTGATGAAAAAGAGAAAAAAAAAGGGATACCCGTAATGAAAATAGTAATTTCTTATTCTTTCTAATTACACATAAACTTACAAAACATTGAGTCAAACAAGTTCTGGAGCTTTACAAGAGGAATATGCTACAACTTCTGTAAAAATAAAATGTGTGCTTCCTGTTTTACAGCTTTTCGATGATGTTCACGTCGTGTAATTACGTCACTTCATAACGTTCCCATGGCAGCAGGGAAAACGGCGGCTCTTGTGTGACGCAAACTTAACATTTCTCAACTTTCTGCTAAGATATATGTGACTTTTTTGCAACGAAAATGCGGGGATTATGAAATCATACAAGCCCAGAATATTTTGCACAGAAATCTGCAATTTATGCGGCAAAAGTGCGGCGTATTTGATAAAATGCGGACTTTGGCTGATTATGCATTGAGTCATGCGAGCGCATAATCACGTTTTTCTGGAGAGACTGATATTTGTATTTTTGTAATTGAATTTTTGCCATGAAAAGAGCTTTGAATGCTGACATGGCATTAAATAAAATAATGTGAATCTCTGTTGTTAATGTTTTCCTCTCCTCAGAGCGAGGATCAGCGCTGGCCGTCTCGAGACCAAAGAAGTCTGAAGCGAAGAGCCGGAGAGTTCTGCGGAAACAGCCGGAATCCCTCGACTCCATAGACTCCAGCTCCACCGTCTCCTCCGTGTCCTCTTCCTACATGCAGCCGACCAGATCCCAGAAGTTACGCTTGCGGTCCAAATCGCCTTCGACTCGATTATATCCGTCCGACAGCCTGGAGCAGGACGACGAGGAGCGAGCGCAGTTCACCAGCAGAGGCACGTTCAACCCAGAGAAGGGCAAACAGCGTCTGCAGGGCGTCAAGAGCTCGCCTCAGAGACAGCGGGACAATCCCAGCGGAGAGAAGAGGGATCCGGATCTGCCGGCACAGCAGGTGGTGCTTTACGGGAGCAACGAGTTCATGGTGTGAAGACCGAAAGATTGTACGTCCATAGCTCGTTCTCCCTGCTAACGCTCACTTCTGCTGCATTATAGTCCTTAAGTGCCATGTCGAGAGGAGCGGAGATCCCAAAGCAGGGAAAAGGGAATGTTGTAACGTTCCGAAACGGAATGTTCTCCTTTGATCTTCGATCGGGAGTTCCGTGACGTTCCGAAAGGTGCGAGACGACGAAGCCATTGATGAACTCGAGCTGCTTTAACGTTTACAGTGTCGATTCTCTGAGATGTATTCGCCCCCCCGATCCTATTTAATACATTTTATTGACATATAAATCTATATAAATATATTATAGTGTAAAAAGCCAGAGCACCAGTAACTGCTGGGTTGTTGAATTCATATATTATATCTTTGAATGCGTTGGAGAGAGAAGTGAGGATGTGTGTGTGTTCGAGTGTGGATGTGTTTGTGCTGCTTTTTGTGTTGTGCTTGGAGGGAAATGATGCCATTAAAGGGACCAAGCAAACTGGTGTGATAATGCCAGAGGATCCCGACGCTAAACGCAGACTCCGAGTCTCCAGGCCACCGTACAGTGTATTACGTCACGTCTACGACAGCCATCCGTCACTCGTTTCAATCCCTCAAAGAAACCAGTGTTAAAACACAAAGCCACAGAGTTACTAGATTGCTGTTACTTGCGTATATATAAAATCAGAAAATCCTTGGATCATTCATGCCCTGCAAACATGAATTACCTCTTGCCAGAAAATGACTTAAATATGACTTAATATATTACCAAATGGTCTCTTCTGCCTGTATATATAGTGCGATACACCCTATTCTTTTTCTAAATATTTAATTATTAAAAACCATGGCTATAGTAATCCACAGAAGTGCATTTGGATTCGACACGCGCTCGCGTTCAACTGCTGTATCTGCAGTGTTTGATTATTATTATTATTATGTCCATCACTAGTTATTGATGCAAAATGAACAAAATTGTGCCACCAGCAAAATAGCCTTTCTAGTCACTATAGTTTCTGCAAAGATCATGAAGTTTAAGATGAATGTTAAACTGTAACATGGTTTGTGAAGGGTTTCTGCATGTGATGGTGTTTTTCACAGGAGTGTTAATTTATATTCTGTTATTATGTAGATCTCTGGTCACGCCGCCTGCAGGATTCAGCAAACTGATTTGTCTTCTGTCATGTTGAACAAATATTTCTTATGAAAGAGAAAAAAAAAGTCAATGGTTGTAAAATAAATTACACATTTTGAACAAATGAGTGCTGGTTTGTAAAATGAAAGATGTGAGTTATTGTGCTGCTGACTTCTTCCACCCACATTCAGTTTTTTGAGACCGAACTTGACTGACTTGTTCATCACGCTTTAGTCTCTTCTTGTTTAATTACTTAACTTATCTTTCACCCCCCTCTCTTTTTTTAGCATAGATGTTAAAAATGCACCATTCAAATGGAAATTGTTGTAGATCATGAATGATTTGGAGTACAGAACTAAGGTTTGTCTCTTTTTTAAAGATGATCCTCAGCAGAGTATTGCTGAAATTAAAGTGTAAAAGAAGTTAAAACCAATGTACTCGATGTACTAAACATCTACATCTATTTTTGTACAAATATATATTTTGTATATAATGTAATTTTCTAACTTGTAATGTCTAACCAAGTGGTTGATATCACAAAAATTTAAGTTCCTATGGGATTTTATTTGGGCGTAATACCAAAAATAGACAAACATTCTATATAATTTTTGGATGCATTCTTCTGTAACAAATCAATACACTTCTCTCACATCACAAAACAGCTGTCATATATGTAACGTTGAGTTTCAGACCTTTCCGACGATAGGTGTATTGTCAAGATTAAAAAGTTTAATTAAAAAAAAAAAAATGAAATATGACACCGCCCACTAGTGGGAGGAGCCTGCCAAAAAACGCTTTAAAGTACCGTTTCTATGAGAACGCAATGTCCAATTTAAAAACGGTTTTCACAGGATACATAAGCTTTCAAATGATACCTAATTTATAGGGTTAACAAAGAGTGCATTAGGTGTGGTGACAAATCAGGACCTCCTCAAAATCGGGTTGTGTTACGACCCCAAGCGAGCCCATTGGCTCAAATTACTTTTAATAGGTACTCTCTTTAAGCTCCTGATTAAAATTCCTACAAATAAAAAATGCTTTTTGAACTAGGTTATGATCATTAATTAGTTAGCTTATGAACTAGCATAACCTACAGATACCAGATAAGCCTGATAGCTGTTTATACATGCATTTTCACTTACCCTACATGATTCACAATCATCATTACTGTAATTACATGTTAAATGCCTAAGTAATTAATTAAAAAAGTAATGTAATGATGTTGAATTATTCACTTAATTGGCTATTATTATTTTATTTATTAATTAACAGTTTATCAGGTGAAAGAAATGTTTAATTTGTTTTATAATGCGCTACATAGATACATATTTTAAATTAATATCGTGCGTATGTACTTAGTATAATCATTAACTGATAGTTGTTAGAGACCAGATTTGTCATGACACGGCCTGAGGAAACGGTAATTGTGAGAGAGCTGTTAAACCTGTAATACTGCTGCTAAAGGTGCAGAGTTATTTTGATTCTCATGAATAGTGAATTGCAAGTTAAAAAACAGTTTTCTTCCCTTTTACAAGTCTCCACATAATACCATGTTATTGAAATGTTATGTTACTGCACGTTTATTAGTTTAACTCTACTTGAAGTTGAAATGAACACTTCTTGAGTTTTGATGTAGTGTAAGCAGAGCTGGAAAATGAGATCCAAACTAGATCCCCGCGGTGACGTCATGATTGAATGCACCGCGCATGCGCAGTGGTCAGTGAGTTACGCTGGCAGGTAAGCGAGAGCGCGAGAACACCTGTGCTTGCCGCAAGAGAAGATGTCTGGATTCGATAGCAACCCCTTTGCCGAGCCAGTTGATGTCAATCCTTTCCAGGTAAATACCTAATGATTTATTATGTCTGTGGTAATATGTATATATTTATATTTTTCACTGTGAACCTGTTTGTTTGGTTCGGAGTCACTGGAGAAGAGTGAGAGGGCTCAGCCAATCAAACTTCACTGTTCGGGTTACAAGCCAATCACCTTCCAATGACGATCCAGGAAGTGTTTTTTTTTTAGTGTGTGTGTGTTTTTTGTTTTATGTTTTAAGTTGTATTTAACAACCGAGTTTTTCTGCCGTCGTGAGCATTTTAACACTGTCATTATGTAGAGAACCAAGCATTTCGTCTTAAACTTTGATAATCACTTCTCGCGATAAGTGCACGAAGCCTATGTACAAATCCAACAGGTGCATCTTATTTACCGTGTCGGCTAAGCCAAGCCGTTTTTATTTTTATTCATTCACGGATATCAATAATTCAGTTTTCACTAGTTCAAATGCTAATTCTTGATATCGGGTATTAGATTTCTACTAGTAAAATGTAAATTATTGATACGAACAATGACGTAATCACTCACAGAAATGCGAATTCTTGATATCAAGAATTAATTTCAACTAGTAAAAACTACAATTCTTGATATCTGTTGTACTTTCACTAGTTAAATAAATGTCACCATGGGCTACACATTAATTGTTGATATCAAGAATGTATTTATTTCTAGTATGATTATTTATATCAGAAAATAACAAATGTAACATGTTAAAATACATTTACAGATACCAAGAATTAACATATTTCAACTAGTGAAACTTGAGTTCTTGATATCAGGACTTTATATTTTGTCTAGTAACACAGTAAGTATTAATATTTTAGTAAGAATTGTATTTCTGATACATGAAGCTGGAATTTCAACTAGTAGTAAGACATTGTTTTTGATATCAAGAATTACAGTTGTTTTTTTTTTTTTTACTATTTCCATTTTATCTAGTGGAAACTGAATTGTTGATATCAAGAATTCATATCCTGGGAATTAATAAAAGTCAAAATGTCTTGCATTTACGAAATATAAATGGCCTGCAAAAGAAAAAAGCTTTTTTGACGCTCTGGCAATATCAGATGCCAGATCAGTGGGAATATATTTTGAGGTGTCATGGTACTTTAATGAAGAAGTGCCCCAAAACCGTTCATAACATAGGCTAGTGTTTAATGAATAGGCAAGTGATATTTGTTGTGCCTGGCAGGATCCATCAGTCACTCAGGTGACCAGCACTGCAGTCGATGGCGTAGCAGAGTTTAACCCGTTTACAGCCACTGCTCAGGTAAGCCTGACCGTTTCCAATCCTCATCCTACAAATCAACAATCATTTCTCAGTTCCTCGTGTCACAGTTCATGCATATCAACAGAATAATATTCCTCTGGCATAAATTGGATCCAAAATTATCCAACTGCATACATTGAAATCCTATTTGAAATAGGATTGACGTTTATTCAGAATTTGATCTTCTTAAAATTATAAGTTAAAAATGGTAAAGGAATGCCAAATTATTGCTCAAACCTAAAATAATCAAATAGAAGTCATGTTAAAAAACTACAGTAGATATACAGTAAAATACAATTATTTTTGAGAAGTTAATTTCTTTTTTTTTCAATATTTGATTGCTTCAGGAATGATTCCAATTTATGATATTTAGGATTTAGGAAGTTTTGAGTTTTCCACGGGAACATTTGTGTTCTATACTGAATTAAATCACAAGCTAAGAGTTTGAATTGAATATTTTCCCTCTCTCTTATTCAGGGTGATAGCACCATCCCGGTTTCAGTCGCTTCTCAGCCAGCCGTCCTCCAGACGACAGTGGAGCCCAGTCCACAAGTTAGTACAATATTCATGCAGAACCATAATATTTGTACTCTACTAAAGCATACAAACACCACATGTTTGCATATATTGAGGAAACATGCTAAGTTCACATACTGGTTTCTCTGAAAAACACTTCTACAGCCAGTTATTTCACTTTGAAATGAGCGTTTCCAGGCTGGAGTGTGTTTGTTTCGGTCTGTGTGATACTGCACGTTACCAGTTTGCCAATTATCATTGTCCATTGCGCTCGTTCCTGTTGCGTGTGCTCAAACTGGCAACCCGTGTGAGTGCCGTCGAGTCTGAGAACAAACAAAGCTGTGCGTTCCATGGCACTTCAGTGAGTGTTTAACGTGTGGTCACAATGGCGGATGCTCAAAGTTCAATATTACTCTTTTTCAAGAAATCACGTAAAGATGAGCGAGGAGAAAAAGAGTCGACTTCATCTACTTCAGAGTAAAGCGGCACCTGAGGATTCATATTTCCAGAACACTCATATTTCAGTGAGATTTCCACAACACACATCAGTTCAATGCCAAATGATTTTGTCTCACAACAGTAGAAACAACTTAAAATACTCCGTCATTTATGGTCACAAATAAGAGTCATTCAAAACCAACGGTCTAAATGATTTTGGTCTAAGTTTGTGGAGTGCGTCACCAAAATTAATGGAAACTAGCAAGCTCTAATATGCATCTGAACTTTTGTTTTGGATTCGTGCGTAAATCATCTCCTCTTCGACTGCTCTTTTTTCAGTGTGGATCGCCTGTGACTGACCCTGCATCCCAGTGTCCATAATACCCATCCTAAATAGTGTGTGAGATTAGAATAAGTGTGTCCCAAAGCATAGTATGTTGAAAAGAATATGTCAAAAGTCCCCGGATGGTCTACTATTTCCGGTAGATTTTCAAAGTGTGGATCCGTGTGCACTATAAAGGCTAATATTACTCACAACCCACTGCGCTTCGGAGGAGGAACTACAAACACAACTAAAAAGTGTTAAAAACTACAAAACATGGCGGATATACGTGACCGATGGTGAGAGGTTAAAAACTACAAAACATGGCGGATATACGCGACCGATGGTGAGAGGTTTAGATAAAGGTTTGAGAGACGAATTAAAGTTTAACCTGATAAAAAAATATATATTTAATGTTATCCATTATAATGTGGACTTTTATAAAGCTCGTTTGGCCATCAACTTTTAAATGCATCATTATGCATGAATATGAGGATAGTCTCCGCATGAAAGATCAACGTGCTTCTGCATTTCTCCCTGATACAGTAGGACATACAATGAAATGTGGAGGATTTTATTTTTGACAAGATGATTGACAGCTCAGTTTACGTGTGAGGATCTGACAGCAACCGTTAAAGACACAATTTTATGACATGACAGTATGTCCCGAAGCTTCTGCTACACACCAAACAGTATCTACTTTTTCTTCACACAAAGAGAACAGTTTTAGGGTGTAGTATAAGCAGGTGAATTGAGACGCAGCAAGACTATATTCATCATCTGACTGTATGCACCGAACCGTGATGTCAGGACCATGAAGGATAGGGCCGAATACATGTACCGTTACACTAGCCTAGAAATCTAGACGCTCCTAGCGGCAGGAACATTTATTTTGCAGCCAGTGTGGTCTAGCAACTCTCCGTTGGCTTTCGAGCTGGAAAAACCAAACTCTGGTCAGGCCAATCACATCTTGTATAGAGTTGGTGGGCGGGGCTTAACATAATGACGGCAGAGTTGTGACGGTTCCGCGTGATTAGTTTAATGCTACTTGAAAACAAAGAAGATGCTGCTGGCAAACAGCGGTCTTTTGAATCGGCTTTGGCCGCGACTCTGGAGGACTTGGAGTTAAGAGAACGTCACTTAAGTCATTCTTAAAAAAGGAAGATGTGTTCGGAGTTTTGCCGACCGGATACGGCAAAGTTTAATATATCAACTAGCTCCGCTTGTGGAAAAACGCATGGGACTCACTCAGCCACAACCGTTCGTTGCTCTGGTTGGTTAGCGCTGTCCTATTGCGTGCAGAGGGAATTTGAAAGACAGCCGTTTATTCCGCCCTCGGATTGAGGCATGCCAATGGTGAGTTCCCAGACCTAACATCTTGATGTGGGTCTGGCTTGCCAGGCTACCGTTACACCCCTAAAGCTACTGATTTCATATCCTCCCAAAAGCACTCAAACACAGCTTCTCAGGTCGGGTTAGTGTGTAAACGTCTGCAGTAAAGCTTTTAGATAGAGGAGCGTTTACTACTGATCACAGAGCCGTACGTCAATGACAAGCTGCGCATAAAAAACAATCACAGCCTTCGCGATTTCATAATCGTGATAAGCCAACGTTTAAGCGTTAAACCCGGTTTAAGCGTGTTAATTGCGTCATACTCAGATTCTAGTGAGATGAGTCTGATACGGCTTCATTGGGCTGTGATTATGGGGTGTTTCAACCGAACCAGGAAAGAAAATGCCTCTGCGCTCAATTGGATCGACAAATGCCTTGATCGCGGTTCTCTGTTCCTCTTTTAAAACGAATGCGCTGTACATCTTCTATAACAGACGCGATGGCTGAATCTACACATCAAATCTCCAACGCAGCCATTCTTGTGTAAACGAATTCAACCAACGCTCTTTAGATGATTCTTTACGGTTGATCATCTGTCCATCATCGTATAAGCTGTCCTGATAATTTGATTGGTCCGAACAGCTTTGGTTCGGGCATACTTGCTTCAGCTGACATCCAGGCTAGATTAATCCTGCAGGTCTAGGACGAATACATGAACCATTCCAGCCCTAAGAGCTACTGATCTCATATCCTCCCAAAGGCACTCAAACACAGCTCAGCTTCTCAGCTTGATGTCAGTGTGTAAGTGTGTGTGTGTGGTTCCTCCATCAGGCCAGTGCGGCAGCGGGACAGGCGGATCTCATCCGTCAGCAAGCGGAGCTGGAGAAGAAAGCAGCGGAGCTGGAGCGTAAAGAGCAGGAGCTTCGGGATCGAGACACGGCACGAGGTGAGACGCTACAATTCAGTTCACGGTTATTTGTATAGCGCTTTTCACAATACACATCATTTCAAAGAAGCACACACACACACACACACACACACACACTCACATCACACACTCACACTCACACTCTCTCTCTCTCTCTCTCTCTCTCTCTCTCTCTCTCTCTCTCTCACACCACACCACACTCACTCACCTCACTCTCACTCTCACTCTCACTCTCACACTCACACTCACACTCACACTCCACTCTCACTCTCACTCTCACTCTCACTCTCACTCTCACTCTCACTCTCACTCTCACTCTCACTCTCACTCTCACTCTCACTCTCACATCTCACTCTCACTCTCACTCTCACTCTCTCTCTCACACACACACACTCACACTCACTCTCACTCACACTCACACTCACTCTCACTCTCACTCTCTCTCTCTCTCTCTCTCTCACACACACACACACACTCACGCTCACTCACACTCTCACACTCACTCTCCCCTCTTTCTCTCACACACACTCACACTCACTCTCTCTCTTTCTCTCACACACACACCTCACTCACACTCACACCACACCACACTCACACCACACTCACACTCACGCTCACTCTCACTCTCACTCTCACTCACTCTCACTCTCACTCTCACTCTCACTCTCACTCTCACTCACACTAACTCTCACTCTCACTCTCTCTCTCTCTCACACACACACACACACACTCACGCTCACCTCACACTCTCACACTCACTCTCTCTCTCTTCTCTCACACACACTCACACTCACTCCTCCTTTCTCTCACACACACACCGCTCACTCACACTCACACACACCACACACACACTCACACTCACACCTCACTCTCACTCTCACTCTCACTCACACTCACTCTCACTCTCACTCTCACTCTCACATCTCCACTCTCACTCACACTAACTCTCACTCTCACTCTCACTCTCACTCTCTCTCTCTCTCTCTCTCTCTCTCTCTCTCTCTCACACACACACACACACTCACGCTCACTCACACTCTCACACTCACTCTCTCTCTTTCTCTCACACACACACTCACTCTCTCTCTTTCTCTCACACACACACGCTCACTCACACTCACACTCACACACACACACACACACACACACACACACACTCACTCTTACTCTGTCTCTCTCTCTCTCTCTCTCACACACACACACACCTCACTCTCTCTCTCCTCTCCTCTCTCTCTCACACTCTCTCACTCTCTCTCTCTCTCCTCTCTCTCTCTCTCTCTACCACACACACACACACAACACACCCACACACAACACACACCACCTCCACACACACACACACACAACACACAACACACACAAAAGTGAGTCCATATTACAATTTACAGCGTCGGTTATCAAGTAACTGTCTAAGTTATGTATTTCAGAAATGTGCGTATAGCATAATCACAGTTAGCTAAAAATGTAATAATTTAATTCAGAAATAATGAGTTCATTAAAGTAATGAATAACACTGATATCACTAGATGTTCCTCTGAGGTCATCTGCACTCTTGACATGAAGGAATTTTTGCTTGCAGGAAAAGAAAACAACTGGCCACCTTTGCCTGGGTTTTTCCCCATAAAGCCTTGCTTTTATCAGGATTTTACTGAAGAAATTCCTCCGACATATCAACGTGTGTGCAAGATGATGTACTACCTCTGGATGTGTAAGTGAACACAGACGTGTTGTAATACAGTTGCAATCAAAATTATTCAACCCCCATTGAAAAATGTACAAGCTTTCAGCGGTTTGCAATGAACAAAGCAAACAAAAATAATTGAAATAGCTCAACACAACAAATGTTTCAAGTGGTTTCCCCAAAGTCAACTTAAAATGCAACTTTTAATGACTTCTGCTGTCTCAAAATTATTCAACCCCTTCATGGCAAGCATCTTTAGTACTTAGTAAAACACCCTTTTGCTGTTATGAGCTGCTGCAAACGAGATTTCTGAGGAAATCTGAGCCGTTCCTCATGAGCAATGACCTCCAGTTCAGTAATATTCTTGAGTTTGTGTGCTGCAATGTCCTCCTCCAAATCTCACCAGAGATTTTCTATGGGGTTCAAGTCAGGTGACTGTGATGCCACTGTATACTCTTCCAGGACTTCTGCAGCTAATGGCGCTTTTCCACTGCATGGTACGATACGATTTGATACCGCACGCTTTGGCACTTTTCCACTGCATGGTACGACTCGCTTCGGCTCGCTTTAAATGGTACCACCTCTATTGAGGTTCCAGGCGTACCGTACCGATACTATAATGTGACTTGAAAACACTGCAGATCACTGATTGGTCAGACAGAATCGTCACTACCAGCGTCATTGTATTTGCGAGACATCAAACCCGCTAGATTTAAATAGCCAGTAACAGCCACCGCTATACACATCTCGCATATTTCAACAGGGTATCTTGCTTTATGTAAGCAATAAGGTATGAGAGGTTGTGCTGTATCGTGAATAAGTATTCGTGCCTGCAACCCCTTCAGCCGTGACTTATTCACGATACAGCACTAGCCTCGAGTACCTTATTGCTTTTATAAAACGGTTACCACAAAAAAACCTATTAAAGCTGAAAAATGTGTATCTATGCAACTTTCATGAAGTAAAATCACTAAAAGCCTTCCCTCCGCTGGAAAAAATAGTCCCTGACCGTAAACAGAAACAGAAGTTACATACATTATTTCACCAATATATGACGGCCGGCAAAGACTGTGTTTATGAGTGAGTCAGTCAGTAGAGGAGACTTTTACATTGAAAGATTCAAACTTGTGATCACGGAGAAGAAAGACGCAACTGACAGATGAGATGAGGAACGGAAACCCCCATAACTGTTAAAAGGACAAGATATCGCAGCGGACATTCAAACGGATTTTTGTATTATGAATATAGGACTGACCTGAAGGAAAATGCGATGTCTACTGTAAATGCAGGATCACTTGCTTACTCGATCTCTCACGATACTCTACTCTAGCGAAAATCAAAAATATCAATGAGATCAAACAAGTGTTTACGTTGCTAGGGGTGGTTGCTAGGGGTGTTGTGTAGTGATACATAGAACCGTTGGGTAAAGCGGTCGTGTTTTATCTTGAATACCTCCACCTTTAAGAGGTGTTAGTGTGGCCAGCAGGGGTGCTATCCCTGTGGTCTGTGTGGGTCCTAGTCTCAGCCTCAGACGTCACGCCCACGGAACGTTGGCTAAACGTCTGATGCATATGGTACACTTAACTGGAAACACTTCAGCAATGTCGAAGTCGTCATCTGATTGGATGAATTTTATCGGATTTCCGGGGGGCGCGAGTGTCGCGTTTATTATCGGTCCGCCGGGAAACAAAGCGCAGACGTGTGATTGCGGAAGAAAAACGGTTGTGTTTACATGAGTGACAATGAGCATTTATCAAGTTCAGCTAAACGTAGTAAACGTTGTAATCAGTAAACGTAATCAGCAATGACTTACTGCTTGTTTTCTTCTCCTCTTTGATTGTCTATGCTGACTGACTTGTTGCACGCTGGTCTGTTGTTGTGGGGACATTTCCACGCCCCGAAACGTGACGCTGAACGAATCGAACTGTAATTGGTTGTTTGACATGTCGGTCAAACGGCCTTATGGGCGGGCCTTGGCCAAAGAAAGCTGCTATGAATTCCAGACCTTCAGCCGTCAGTCTGAAGGTCTGGCGACGCGAGACTATGTGGGTCCTAACGCCCCAGTATAGTGATGGGGACTAGAGGTCTTCTCGGGTCCTAAAAACTGTACCCAACCCGAATCACTACTTACCCGAACCCGATGTGCATAAATAATTTTTTATTAAAGACAAACCCGACCCGAGACAGACCCGATAAAATTAGACCCGAGTCCGACCCGACCTGGCGCCATTTCCTTTGGAACCCGACTGGACCCGAACGTAAACATTGTGCACAGCCTGCAGCCCTGCGTTTCTCAAAAATGCACTTAACATAGACGCAAGTGTAGTGTAAGCGTGCTGAAGTGCTCAAATGTCAATCACACATCACTGTAACCAATTACGTCCTATAAAATGTTGCATAATGTTATTTACCAGATGATTAGAACCACCACAGGGTAAAATTTACCGATGGCTGTTTTTCAAATGTAGCCTATAACACATTTTCAATCAAATTCTCCCAGTCATTGACTTTTACTAAAATTGTGTTATTTAGCCTACAATCCCGTTGTTAAAAAGTTGACCACCCTGGATATTTCTGTTCTACTTATTTGTTTTCCCTCACCTTTTTCGCAATGTCTGTTATCGCCTCCGTGCTTTTCTGACAGTGTCGCGTATTTTTAACATTGATTGACAGGCCTGGCTTGACGACAATTCAAATACTTGCATTTAGTCAAACATCCATCCACATGATGGCGCACTAGTTCTTCTTGGCAAACGGAGGGGTTGGTTTATGTGGAGCGAGCAACTGAGTAAATAATGCGGACTGGAGGCAACCGTGCTTAAATACTTATAGCCCATTGCACGTAGAAGCGCGGATTCGCTCTCTAACTTAGAAAAAGTGAGAGAACGGTGTCGGAGTTGTTTTAAATGCTGCAATTTTGTTAAATGCCCAACATAGTTTAAAAGAATTCGGGTCTTCTCGGGTCCATTTGGAAAAGGCATATTTATTTTAAATTACCCGAGACCCGAGGCCACTGATACCGAACCCGACCCGTGTCCGAGACACTCGTCGGAGTTTTGGACCCGAACCCGCTCGGGTCTCGGGTCGGACCTCGGGTTTTCGGATCCAAGTGGACCCGTGAAGACCTCTAATGGGGACACTATACTGTCAAATATAGTACCGTCCTTCGGATGAGACGTTAAACCGAGGCCCTGACTCTCTGTGGTCACAAAAAATCCCAGGATGTCTTTCGAAAGAGTAGGGCTGTAACCCCGGCATCCTGGCCAAATTTGCCCCTTGGCCTCTGTCCATCATGGCCTCCTAATCATCCCCATACTGATTGGCTTCATCACTGTCTCCTCTCCACCAGTAAGCTGGTGTGTGGTGAGCGTTCTGGCGCAATATGGCTGCCGTCGCATCATCCAGGTGGATGCTGCACATTGGTGGTGGTTGAGGAGATTCCCCCTCTTCCACATAAAGCGCTTTGAGTGTCCAGAAAAGTGCTATATAAATGTAATGAATTATTATTATTATTATTGAATAAAACACAGCTATTGACCAATCAAAATCAAGAATCGGAACTAACCGTTTTATAATATTATTTATGAATTTCTTAAATAACCAAACTTCAACAACATAAGGGCAGATCCTGTGAGCGCTTCTAATGACGCTGTGAAGTGACACTCGAGTGATCAAGTATTCCAATGTATAAATAAGCTTTCCTTCGACGACTCCGTCCTCTTCTTTCCTCGAAAGGAAACGAGGATGCAAAAATAAGATTTGAGAAGTTCCCTCTGTCTCGAAGAACATTTAGTGCCTTCGCTATCTTTTTGTATCCTGATCCTTGTTTGTGAAGGGCGATGATATCTTTTAACTTTTTGGACCGTTCTTTTGACTTGCAGTCAAACGTGACACTCATCAACCCTAGCCAGTTCAGATATGTAGTGTGTTCTGGTGCAACTAATGAAGCCCTTGATCAGTAGCTGGGTTTGAGACAACACCTGTTTTGCAGATTTGTGCTGTTGTGAGGGAATCTGTTCAGGGGGTTGAATCAACTTGAAACTGCAGAAGACATTAAAAGTTGCATTTTCAGTTACATTTGGGGAAACCACTTGATACATTTATTGTGTTGAGCTATTTCAATTACTTTTGTTTGATTTGTTCATTATAAACAGCTGAAAGTCTGTAAATGTTGCTAATAAACCTGATTTGCAATGGGGGGTGAATAATTTCGGTTACAATTACAAATTTACAGACTTTCTTGCTATAATCATACTGCGGTATTTTTTAAATCTGCATTTGTGTAAAAATAAATGTTTTTTAACATTTGCATTCTGAATATTTAATGTGTTGCATGCAGTGTTGGGTAAGTTACTCTAAAAAAGTAATTAATTACTAGTTACTAATTACCTCTTCAACAGTGTAATTAGATTACTGTACTAATTACTCTCTCTAAAAAGTATTTAATTACTTTTAATTACTTTCTAAATCCCATATCAACCTCAACCAGCTGAATAATACATGGATAGACATGAAACTGTTTTAATTCTTTCAAATAAATACTATAAAATTGCATGAATTATCCAATTTAAAGGGAGAAGGTTACATTATAAACATACTTTTTAACATCAGACGATACATTTTGATGTTAAAGTAACACTAAGTAACAATTTTCAACCTTCATAATATATTTCCAAGACCCTTGTGATGGTACATCGACTTAAAATAAGTTAAATGACTCGTCTACCATAGCCTGACATGGTCTGTATCGCTTTTACTGGCACTATGTAACTTCGGGTTTCGGGTAGGAACCCCTGCACAAAAAGAACTACACAATTCGACTGCTTTACGTCAAGCGCTACAATAGTCATTATTTCGTTTTTCTTCGTTTCTGATGTCACAATACATCATCCTTTCATGAAATCATGTAACATACTCTACCTTGTCTGTGGACATCGTTCATTCTAAAGCCGGTGCTGGATAAACAGCGAGCGTGCGTGTGACGGTAGGCTAGATTATTTACGACAGCGGCAATGGACAATTTCGTTTCCAACCAGTAGGGCGACCGCAGAGGAAAAATCCTTAGTGTTACTTTAAACTCACTATTGTTTTATATAGAATTGTTCTAGTTAATGCCAGTCTGATCTCATGACATTTCATACTTATTTTACAAGATGGCTAATCCACACGAATTTGTACGAGTAATGTCGTATGATTTAGAGCGACACCTCATAAAATGCTTATGAATTGCCGTGAGATCGGATTGATCTATACACAGTATTTAGCTCAATTACGTCAGAAGTAACTGTAATTAAATTACAGAAAAATGAAGAGTAATCCCTTACTTTACTTTTTCAAGGGAAAAGTAATTAAATTACAGTAACGAATTACTTAGTAATTAGTTTACACCCAACACTGGTTGCATGTATGTCACCTGAGTATTCCATGTATGCAAAATATGTGTGTACTGTACATACTACATGCTGCAAACTAGTTTGAGAAGTACGGTTGTATGCTAGTTGCAGTGCTTGTTAGCAAACATTTGTGGTAACGTTCATGCTTTGTGTACGCCTGGATAATAACGCACATGTTGTTGTTCCACAGATCACAGTGTGACGCTGTTCCTGAACCTGCTGGCCTGTCTGGTGTACTTCTCTATAGACACGTCACGAGGAGTTGACTTCGGTCTCGCAATCCTCTGGTTTATTCTGTTCACTCCCGTCGCGTTCCTCTGCTGGTACCGACCCGTTTACAAGGCCTTTAAGTGAGTTCAGTCTTCATATGTTGCAGTGTGACATCATTATTTTGGTAACACTTTACAATAAGGTTCATTAGTTAACATGTCATGAACTAAGAATGAACAATACTTCAGCATTTATTAATCTTAGTTAATATTAATTACAACATTTACTAATACGTTATTAAAATCAAAGGTTGTAGTAGTTAACATTAGTTAATGCACTGTGAACTAACACGAACAGCTGGATTTTTATTAACAAAGATTAATAAATAGAGTAACAAATGTATTGCTCATAGTTAATTGTAAAGTGTTACCATTATTTGTTAGCCTCACCCTCCCTTAAAGTTTAAATATAAAGTTGTACAACAAATACTACCATGAAATATCATTATCTTGTTTACATTACAATAAAGAGTGATATTTTTCAGTTTGTGAGGGAGTCGAACGATGAACGGGGTAAAAACATTGAGCTAATAGATATCACTATAGTTCACCCAGTACATTAGGACACGTTTTTTTTTAATATTATGTCTAAATATGCACTAATTTGCATAAATATCCAGAACAGAAATCTGAACATTGAACACAGCTGATTCAAAATTCTTCTTTCATTTGATCTTGTTCACATTTTTAATGAGGATGTTTTGTATTTCTCTGTTTATTTACACTCAGAAAAATCACCATGTTTTTTTAGGAATGAAATGTTAAATCTGTCCCGGGATTTATGAACAAACTTCTCTATAAAAACCTTCAGAATGTAGATATGAATAAAGCTGTAAGTTTGGTGTCTGTAAAGCTGCTAAAGTCCAGATTTCTGAAGAAAAATAAACTCATTTTTGAGAAACGGCCTTTAAAGATGCGCACAGTGAAATAAAACACTTAAATGTGTTGGATGCTTTCTTTCCACTACTTTGAAAGATGACAATGTATGGAAGCACAATAGCCCAAAATATCAGTGCAAAACGTGTATACTTATTTACAGTATATATATATATAAATATAGAGCGTGTGTGGTGTGTGTGTGTGTGTGTGTGTGTGTGGTGTGTGTGTGTGGTGTGTGTGTGTGTGTGTGTGTGTGGTGTGTGTGTGTGGTTGTGTGGTATATACCCACACTAAATGTATAATTCAATGATTAGTTTATATTTAAAAAAAAAACATTATTAAAAAAAGTATTATCATCTCACCTGTAACTTTTCTGTTGTTTTGCAGATCCGACAGCTCCTTCAGTTTCTTCTTTTTCTTCTTCATTTTCTCATTCCAAGTAGTCGTGTACATCATTCAGAGCGTAGGCATACCAGGCTGGGGAAACAGGTGAGTCTCTCCACCTCTCCTGCTCTCCATCTCTCCTGCTCTCCATCTCTCCATCCTGCCATCTCTCCTTCTCTCC
Source organism: Chrosomus eos (assembly GCA_036326025.1). Lineage (NCBI taxonomy): Eukaryota > Metazoa > Chordata > Actinopteri > Cypriniformes > Leuciscidae > Chrosomus > Chrosomus eos. Next base: position 60,587,328 of record CM070818.1, read on the forward strand.
ACCTCTCCTTCTCTCCACCTCTCCACCTCTCCTTCTCTCCATCTCTCACTCTCCATCTCTCCACCTCTCCTTATACCCTTCTCTCCACCTCTCCTGCTCTCCATCTCTCCTTCTCTCCACCTCTCCTGCTCTCCATCTCTCCTGCTCTCCATCTCTCCATCCTGCCATCTCTCCTTCTCTCCACCTCTCCTTCTCTCCACCTCTCCACCTCTCCTTCTCTCCATCTCTCCATCTCTCCATCTCTCCACCTCTCCTCTATACCCTTCTCTCCACCTCTCCTTCTCTCCATCTCTCCTTCTCTCCACCTCTCCTTCTCTCCACCTCTCCTTCTCTCCACCTCTCCTTCTTCCACCTCTCCTTCTCTCCATCTCTCCACCTCTCCTTCTCTCCACCTCTCCTTCTCTCCATCTCTCCTTCTCTCCACCTCTCCTTCTTCCACCTCTCCATCTCTCCATCCGCCATCTCTCCACCTCTCCTTCTCTCCATCCCCATCTCTCCACCTCTTCATCTCTTCCACCTCTCCTTCTCCCTTCTCTCCACCTCTCCTTCTCTCCACCTCTCCTTCTCTCCACCTCCTCCCCATCTCTCCACCTCTCCTTCTCTCCATCCCCTCTCTCCTTCTCTCCACCTCTTCTCTCCATCCCCCATCTCTCCACCTCTCCTTCTCTCCACCTCTCCATCTCTCCTCTCTCCCTCTCCACCTCTCCACCTCTTTCTCTCCATTTCTCCATCCCCCTCTCTCCCACCTCTCCACCTCTCCTTCTCTCCACCTCTCCTTCTCCTCCTCTCTCCACTCTCCTCTCCATCTCTCCATCTCTCCTTCTACCCTTCTCTTCCACCTCTCCTTCTCCCCTTCTCTCCACCTCTCCACCTCTCCTTCCTCTCCACCTCCTCCTCTCTCTCCACTCTCCTCTCTCCACCTCTCCACCTCTCCCACTCTCCTTCTCCCTTCTCTCCACCTCTCCATCTTCCTCTCTTCACTCTCCTTCCTTCTCCATCATCTCTCCTTTCTCTCTCACCTCTCCACCTCTTCTCACCTCTCCACCTCTCCTTCTCTCCTTCTCCCTTCTCCCTTCTCTTCCACTCTCCTCTCTCACTCCCTCTCTCCACCTTCCTCCTCTCTTCCTTCTCTCCACCTCTCTCCCTTCTCTCCTTCTTCCCTTCTCCCACTCTCCTTTCTCCTCTTCTTCTCCTCCTCTCCTCTCTCCTCCTCTCCTTCTCTCTATTTCTCCATCCCGCCATCTCTCCACATCTCCATCTCTCCACCTCTCCTTCTCTCCACCTCTCCACCTCTCCTTCTACCCTTCTCTCCACCTCTCCTTCTCTCCTTCTCCCCTTCTCTCCTTCTCCCCTTCTCTCCATCTCTCCTTCTCTCCACCTCTCCACCTCTCCAACTCTCCACCTCTCCACCTCTCCTTCTCTCCTTCTCCCCTTCTCTCCACCTCTCCTTCTCCCCTTCTCTCCACCTCTCCTTCTCTCCACCTCTCCTTCTACCCTTCTCTCCACCTCTCCTTCTCTCCTTCTCTCCACCTCTCCTTCTCTCCATTTCTCCATCCCACCATCTCTCCACCTCTCCTTCTCTCCACCTCTCCTTCTCTCCTTCTCCCCTTCTCCCCTTCTCTCCTTCTTCCCTTCTCTCCATCTCTCCTTCTCTCCACCTCTCCATCTCTCCACCTCTCCTTCTCTCCTTCTCTCCTTCTCCACCTCTCCTTCTCCCCTTCTCTCCACCTCTCCTTCTCTCCTTCTCCCCTTCTCTCTACCTCTCCTTCTCTCCATTTCTCCACCTCTCCATCTCTCCACCTCTCTTTCTCTCCACCTCTCCATCTCTCCACCTCTCTTTCTCTCCACCTCTCCATCTCTCCTTCTACCCTTCTCTCCACCTCTCCATCTCTCCTTCTACCATTCTCTCCACCTCTCCTTCTCTCCACCTGTCCTTCTCTCCATCTCTCCACCTCTCCTTCTCTCCACCTCTCCTTCTCTCCATCTCTCCTTCTCTCCACCTCTCCTTCTCTCCTTCTCTCCATCTCTCCTTCTCTCCACCTCTCCTTCTCTCCATCTCTCCACCTCTCCTTCTCTCCACCTCTCCTTCTCTCCATCTCTCCTTCTCTCCACCTCTCCTTCTCTCCTTCTCTCCATCTCTCCTTCTCCCCACCTCTCCATCTCTCCACCTCTCCACCTCTCCTTCTACCCTTCTCTCCACCTCTCCTTCTCTCCATCTCTTCTTCTCTCCACCTCTCCATCTCTCCACCTCTCCATCTCTCCACCTCTCCTTCTCGGGATGGTTCTGATTAAAGTGTGTGTTTGAATCTTTACTTGTTTTTCCTCTCAGCATGTGTCTTAGACAGATCTCCTCTTCATAATCTGTCGGTGTGTGTGGTTCTCCGGGGCTCTCTCTCTCTCTCTCTCTCTCTGTGAGTGTGAGACTGTTTTCTGCTGAATCATCCTGTACTCTTCTCAGCAATGTGCGTTTTTCATTTACAGTTTCATAATGTTTACCAGGGGTGCATCAATATGTATTGTTGATAGTTCACCCAAAAATGGAAATTTTGGTTTTAGTTGAGTTTTAGTGTCAGAACTTCATTAAATATATAATACTATATATAATGTTGACTATAATGTATAATAATGCAATGGGTCCTGATAATGCAAAATGTCTGATGTTACCAGTAAAAAGTGGCCAACATTATTTTAAATATATCTAGTCAGTGAAAGAGCGCAAGCAGATTAATCTAAAATTATTCAGTATTCCCAGCTTCAGAATCATGAATATTGGTGTCTCTATTGTCCTGTGCATTGGGTTTCCAGCACCAAGTCCAAGCCTATTCATTTACACACACAATTTAACACCATATTTAGCATTTTAATCAACATTACATTTTTGTTAACCTTTTATCATATCTCTGAGTATCGCAATAATATCGTCTCGTGAGTTCAGGATCGTGATATGCATCACACCGTGACATGAGGGAATCGTTACACCCCAACCATTCACACTTACTTTTTAGGCTCTTGCTGAGGAAACCATTGCTATTAATATCCTACAAATCAATAACCATCATTTAAAATGAATGATTGCTGAAACTGTGAGCTTGCTGAGGAGAGCTGTGGGATTACTTCCTAAACCAAAAAGTTTATCATATTGTATGTTTGTTGGATTTTGTAAGCTTGTCAAGTCACCTTATGTACACTAACTTTCAAAAGTTTGGGGTCAATACGATTTTTTTTTGATTTTTTTTTTTTAAGAAATTAATACTTTTCATCAGAAAGGACGCATTAAATTGATCAATAGTGACAGTAAAGACATTTATAATAATGCAAAATTTTTCTTTTTTAATTAAATGCTTTTCTCTTGAACTTTCAAGGAATCCTGAAAAAAATTAATCACGGTTTGCACAAAAATATGAAGCAGCAAAACTGTTCTCAACTGTCATAATAATCATAAATGTTCATCAAAACATCATATTATAGTGATTTCTGAAGGATCATGTGACACTGAAGACTGGAGTAATGATGCTGAAAATTCAGCTTTGATCACAGGAATAAATTACACTTTACTATATATTCACATACAAAACAGCTGAAATAATATTTCACAATATTACTGGGTTTGTTTTGTATTTTTAATCAAATAAATGCAGCCTCTGTCAGCAGAAGAGATTTCTTTTAAAAACATTACAAATCTTACGACCCCAAACTTTACAACACAGATTGTTTCAAAGCAGCTTTACAGAGATAACAGGAAAATAATGCAACAAAGTTTGTTTCTAGAAGAAAATAGCATCACAGTCCAGCTTAAGTAAGTTCACTGATGGTTCATTTTTGGTGTAAAAAGGTTATTCAAAAAGGTTATTCATATAAAACTTATATATATATAATATAGACTCTCTGGAGAAACAGTGATGTCGTCCAGCTCAGTTCAGTTCTCATATAATGGTGTCAATGCAGACAGATCATTAATATTGTATTATATGAAATGCCGCATGTGGATATTGTATGATATGTGCTGATATGATTGTGTGTCAGTGGCTGGATCTCAGCGATCTCTGTGATCAAGAGTAGTCCGGCTGTGTCAGTCTTCATGATGCTGGTCGCTGGATTCTTCTCCGTCAACGCCGTGCTGTCCATCGTCTTACTCAAGATGGTAAGTGTTATTTTAGTTTTTATTATGGTTTTATTCATATTTTGAATTAGCTTGTATTTTTATGTTTAGTTTGTTAATGTTAATTTTTGTTTAATTTTTAGAAGTTTCGTTTGCTTGCGTACTTTTTTTTTGGTTACACTTTATTTTAAGTTGTCATTGTAGAGTAATTATATATTTTTTCTGAGTAATATTAATGAACTACATGTACTTACTATAGGGTTAGGGCAGGATGTGGTTGTGGGTTAGTTGCATGTAATTATGAATAATTTACTGTTATTACTATGGTACTGTAAGTATATGTAACATATGTAACAAGGACACTGTAATCCTTTTTTTTATATTACTATTTAGGTCTCGTTTTTTTAAGCTTTAATTAGGGCTTTTATTTATTTCTAGTTAATAATTTTAGTCCTTCAACTTAAACTTATATCATAAAAATTGGAAAGAAATCCAAGTCCAGGCACTCAGTAGGTTACAAATGTAGAAAAGGCTTTATTGTACGGCGTGATTGGCCGATACGCGTTGGTGTTTTTTAATGGTTTAGCCCTCGATCGTACAATAAAGCCTTTTCTACATTTGTTACTGAGTGCCTGGACTTGGATTTCTTTCCAATTTTTATGAACTTTCAACCCTTCCAAGAGCACCAGAGGATACAAGGGACACTAGCAGCGCTCCAGTTTCATTTTGTTTAAACTTATATCAGTTTATTGCCAAGACAACTTTTCAAGTTTTCAACAGTAACAAGCGATAGAAGCATTGCTTACGCTCATGTAAAATAACGCTATCATTAAACATTAAACTGCATATAAATCAAAACTGCCCAACATTACCTAATCTACGTGTTATTTTAGTTTTTATTATGGTTTTATTAATATTTTTAATTAGCTTTTATTTTTATGTTTAGTTTGTTAATGTTAATTTTAGTTTACTTTTTTGTAATTTTGTTATGTGCTTTTGTCATTTTATTAGTATTTTTACATTTTATTAGGTCTAATGTTTTACAACTTTAGTTGGGGTTTTATTTATTTCCAGTTAATAATTGAAGTGCTTCAACTTAAACTTATTTCAAGTTATTACCAATACAACTTTTCAAGGTTTTCAACTATGTATATTTTATTTTAGCGTTTTCTTTTTTTACCATTTGTGTTCGGGTCATTTTGCGTGCTTTTTTTTTTTTTTTTGCTTACGCTCATGTAAAATACGGATCATCAAACTGTTATGTATATTATATTTTAGCTTTTTTTACCCTTCTGTTGTTTTCGGGTCATTTTGACCCATAAAGGTTTATTTTTTTTATGTTGCTGTTACGCATCCTCTGAAAGAGTACAGCATTTTCAGATTAAAAGAAGAAGCAGAAACAAGCAATAGAAGCATTGCTTACGCTCATGTAAAATAACGTGATCATCAAACTGGCATATAAACCAGAACTGCCTAACGTTACCGAATAAAATGTCGAAACACACGAAGAGGAAAACATCTGTGGCGCTGATGGACTTGATCTTCTCCGTCTGTGCTTTATCGCTCTGCACCCGATACGCTCGTTCTCTGACTTCTGTGTGTTTCCAGGTTCACTCCATGTACAGGCACACGGGCGCGAGCTTCCAGAAGGCCCAGGATGAGTTCTCTCAAGGCGTCGTCACGAACCGCAGCTTCCAGTCGGCCGCCGTCACAGCGGCCACGTCAGCCTTTCAGTGACATCACCAACACACCTCCAGCGAAGGACGATCTGTGTGCAGGCCTTCTCAAACCTGCAGTACCTTCATTTATACGGAAAATAAGTTTAGCTGTCGATCGGTGACGCTTCAGGATCTGTCCTCCTCATGTAATGAAGGCAATATATACAGGGTGTTTATGCAAAAGTGTTTCAAACGGCACTATTTAATTGAATTTTATGTGATGTTACAACATCGTTACAAATGTTTCCAAATGACTCTTTCCAGTTATTGTCTCTGCTATATGCATTTAGAAATCTGTCATATTGTTGAATTATTCTACTCTTTGATTTAGTCCAGCTAAATGTATTGAATGTCAGCTGATAATCTCAGTAATGGTTTTACAATATTTGAACAAACAAGAAACATATTTAATATCTATAAGTTCTGCCTATCTGTTTGTTACATTCTCAAACTGACGTGATGATTTTGCAGTGTTCTTAATTACGAACAAAATATGTATATATTTATAAATTAATTGATTTTATTTTACTGTGGTTCAATTGGGTGGACATCTGAGTTATTGTTGAATAAACTTATTCAGATTATGTTGTTCATTGCTGTTTCTATATTATAGAATCTATAAAGTGGGGTATAAGCTTATTTTGATAAACATGATACAATCTAACTTTAATATAACATAAGTTTTTACATCGAGTGCTTTTTGAATTCTCTGTTTAGAGTTATTATTTAGAAACAATGTATCCAACATCGGATTGATGTCAGCAATATTTAATCCAAACATTTTAAAGTCACCGATCAGTAGAAATGAACTTTCTGAAGAAGAAAATAAATCATAACAGACTGAAACATCAAGATACTGTCATGCAAGTACATCTTATTATTAGTTTTAGTTTTTATATAGACAAAGGATTTTTGAATGAGATTCAAATCATGAATTCTTGAAGGAGAAGAAATTCTGTGTCTTATGTCAAGAAACATTTTGTTTATTTACCTATTCAAATGTAGGTATACTACTATAGACAAAATTAATTAAAAGTAAAAAAAAAATGTAGTAGTTTTAAAGCCTTGAAGTTTAAAGTTTCAAGTAGTTTTAAAAGAATGTTGAAGGAATAAAGATTGATTGGAATTGAAACAAGTCTTATTTAAACGCTGTCATTTTGCAGAATTGTGTCAGTAAGTCAAGAGTAAGAGTTATAGTCAGAAATGTTTGTCATAATAGTAATATTAAAGGGATAGTTCAGCCAAAAAGTGACTACTCACTCTCAAGTTGTTCCAAACCTGTATGAGTTTCTTCTACTGAACGAAAAATATGATATTTTTAAGAATGTGGGTTACCAAAAAGTTGGAAACCCCCTATATTCCAGATTACCACCTTGACTGTCATAGAATTTTTTTCATACTATGGATGTCAATGGGGAACAGAAACTGCATATTTATAAAAATATCATATTTTGTTTTCAGCAGAAGAAACAAATTGATAAAGGCTTAGAAAAACTTGAGGGTGAGTAAATGAGGACAGAATTTTAATTTTGTTGGGGTGAACTATCCCTTTAACGAATAGACTTAAATACGTGAGTCGGTTACACTTCATTGTAATATTTCCCTGTTACAATGTATGCTAATTATACATTTAAGTAATGAGTAATATTAATGAACTACAAGTATGTACTGTAGGGTTATGGTAGGATTAGGGTTTGGTTTAGGGTTAGTTCCATGTAATTATGTATAAGTTATTACTTTAGTAAATACATATTACGTGTAACAAGGACACAATCAAATAAAGTGTAACCAATACATTTAATAAAAAAAGTATGTTGGTTTTCTCATGCCAAAATAAATATTCATCTTATAATAGAACTCTTTTATTTAATTTATTAACAGAATAAGCCTACAACAGAATACAGTATCCAGCAGTAGTTTCGTTTCTTACGATCACATGATCAAGTTGTTGTCATTTGTGACGTCGTTCCAAAACAGCCAATCACATTTCGACGGTCTGAAAATATTGTCAAGAAGCCAGCCAATCAGAGCGTTCTTGGGGGAAGATTATTAGAAGTGTTGCTCTCAACAGCCGTAAGTTTACAACTGTAACAAAATGCCTGGAAGCAAAATAATAAATGTGAAAGTGCGCGACGTGAGGTTCCCGACTTCACTAGAACAACATGGGTCGGATGCAATGGTTCGTTCACTTCTCTGGTGTTTATTATATCTGTCATTACGTTGCACCAACAACAATGATACATTACAGTTGGTAATGAATATGATTGATTCACAGCACACGGATCCGGATTACTCTGTGGCGTATGTTAATCTGGAGACGGACACTGAACTGAAGGGTTATGGCTTGACTTTTACTGTGGGAAGAGGGACGGAAATCGGTGAGCTCCACAAATACTAGAAATTATACAAATACTGTACATGTCATGTGACCATGGCGTGCGACGGGAATGTCTTATTCAATAACAACACGAGCCTGAAAAGTGGCATCAAGTAAAACTGCTTCATAATGGAATGAACGTGAATATTATGAATGCACAATTGTTTAACCAAATTAGGACTTTTGGATAATGAGCGAAACCAGCTGTTAAAAACAATATCTTTTCAGTTTATCTTCTTTATTTTACATTCAAAATCTGTGAATCATGACATGGACAAGTACCAGCAGATATTAAACGCATGACTGCCTCTACTAGAAAGCTTTTTGGCAGTGATTGAACAATAATCCAAAGTACACCTCAAAATCAACACAAAAATGGTTCACTGACAAGAGAATGAATATATAGCATTGGCGAACACAATCCCCTTGTTTAAACCCCTATTGAAAACCTGTGCGATGAATTAAAGAGGAGAGTCCACTTCAAAAGCGACTTCAGAATCTCCTTAGTTTACACGACAATGACGCGTTTTTGGTGTAGCCTACCAGCGACACAATGTTGTCAAAACGATCCGCAAAAACGACTAAAAACGCTGTATTCTGCTGCCAGGCCTGTAGATGGCGATGTCACTTTGTAAAGAAAAGCTATGCAACTAGACTGAACGCGTAATACGCATGCGCATAATATCACCGTTTTCACAAATTCATGTTTTTGTAGTTTACAAGAAGAAGATAACGGTATTTTTTTCAAAAGCATGCATTTTGAAACTCTGAAAGTTTGCATTTTCAGGCCCCCAAAATGCCATCATCATTTAAATAAATGGCGAAAATGCATACAAAGTTTTCAGTTTCTAGTTGAAAAGAGTGTGTGCAAGCGGCCCCTAAAAGGTCTAAACTAAAACTAAAAACGTAAAACTTTTTATGCATTTTGGCCGTTAATTTACACAACAACAGCATTTTGCACACTTTTGAAAACGATACCGTTATCGTTTCCGTGTACAACTACAAAAATGTGAATTTGTGAAAATGGTGACGTCATGCGCATGCATATTATCGTGTGTGTTTCTTTATAAAATCACATCGCCATCTACTGACCTGGCAGCAGATATAGCATTTTTTTGTCGTTTTCGCGGATCCGTGTTGAATTGACAACGCTGTCGTCTGTACGCGAAAAACGCAAAGGAAACTTTTCCATTTTTAGTACATCGTTGTAATATAAGCGTACCCTTAGATATTATGTTATCTTGACACAGAAAGGTTGCACAAAGAATTAAATAAAGAAGTGCCAAAAATTGAGGAACACATTTCAGATAACAAAAATTGTTTTTTTTAATGATAAGAATATTTTTTGTATAAATTTCGTTGAGTATTTTGAAAAATAGATCTGTTTTGCTAATATTTACCAAGCATAGCAATATTAGTGCTCTAATAATAATAATAATTATAACGTCTGTATTTTATTTTCCATGCTATCGGCGCTATTCACGTAGTCAGATTAGTTTTCTCAAGTAACGAGTAGGCTAACGCATTACTTTCAAATTTACATTGGAGTACTTTTACTTTCCCCAACAATGCTGTTCAGTTTATCAGCTCCATACTTGTATTAGAATAAGTATTCCCAGCTAAAACTGTGACATTGTGATGATGTAACCAGACCGAACAACGTTGATTATGTCGTGCTAGTGTTGCACACGCGGAGCTTCAGAAAAAAAGGGTGTTTTATCATATTGGTAACAATAAAAGAGCTGTTGTTTTGGCACTGTTGTAGTATTCCCATTAGGATTCAAATTTTTTTTGGACTAGGTTATACTAATCTAGATCAGTGTGTGTGTCTAGTCGTATGTGCAGTGAAAGCCTTGTCTACGTTAGTGGTGGGAAAGAGTTTGGAGGAGATAACTGGGGACTTCAGAGGCTTCTACAGACTCCTGAGCAGTGACGGTCAGATGAGATGGGTGAGTATACGCTGTTTTCATCCGTTCAGGACTTCTTCATGTTCAGCTGAATCAACAGAGGATCTCACTGATAGATTGGACCAGAAAAAGGAGTAATTCAGCTGGCGACGGCAGCCATTCTGAACGCCGTCTGGGATTTATGGGCACGAGTGGAGGGAAAGGTGAGATACAATTTTACATGCTGTCGATTTGAACAGATGTCGTAAAAATTCATACAGAATATCATTAATGGTCAGAATTAATATGTTTTTCAGCCCTTGTGGAAGCTGCTTGTTGACATGGTGAGTCCTTGATTAAATTATCGCAATTAAATGCAAAACAAAGGAATATTACTTAAAGTATGCAATAAAGAAATTTTGACTAACTGTATTTCCATATTGTTACATGTTTTTGAGTTAATCCGGTTATTGAGCAAAATGTAAGGCAAGACCTGATTTTTGTTTATTAGATTGTAGTTCTGACATTTCGTTAAATTATGGAATGAAATTGTTCACAACAAGAACAGTAACATGCATTAGAAAAAATAAATAGTGTCAATTTTGATTTTTATGCTGACTTTAAAATAGGTCACTGTGTAACTTTTGTTGATGTGCTTTTTAAACGTGTTGAAATTATGTTTGCTGAACGTGTATGTTTATGAATCCTCTGTCTAGGATCCTGTGAAGTTGATCAGCTGTATTGATTTCAGATATATCACTGATGCGCTGACAGAGCAGGAAGCTTTAGGTGACGTCATTAATCAGATATTCTTCATATAATGAATTACTTCTTATACTTTATAATAATACTCCTTTTCTCTTTCTTTTAGATATTTTGGTAAACGCCAAAACGGGAAAGAAAACTAGAGGTGAAATCAGTTCTTAAAGGCTATAAACTGTTGCACATATTTATTATATTTATTTAATTATCATATTATAATTTTTCATAAAGTGCCATTTGATCAGAGAAGCATATACACGTTCTACCAACTGTTCAAGTCTGTTTTTTATTCAGCAAGGATGCATCTAATTGATCAAAAGTGACTTTAAAGAGTTTTGCATTTTTAAAAATATACATATATATTTTCAAGTAAATGCTGTTCTTTTGCACTTTCTAATTATCAAAGAATCCTGAAAACACCATTAAGCAAATATAAGAAGCTGTTTTCATCATTGATGATAATCATAAATGTTTCTTGAGCATCAAATAATCATATTATAGTGATTTCTGAAGGATCATGTGACACTGAAGACTGGAGTAATGATGCTGAAAATTCAGCTTTGATCACAGGAATAAATTACACTTTACTATATATTCACATAGTATATGCTTTAGCTATTTTTTTTTAGCTTTTTTACATCGTAATAATATTTTTGATCAAATAAATGCAGCCTTGGTGAGCATTAGAGACTTCTTTCAAAAAAATCATTCCAACCACAAACTTTTGAAAGGTTGTGTATGTTAAGAATTAAGATTTATTCTTAGGACCATTTTAACTTTATCTATTTATTTATTTATTTATTTATTAGAAAACAACAACAAAACACAAATACATAGAGTGAGAGTGTAAAAAAATAGAGTTCAGCCATAATTTTAGGTGAAAAATAGGTGCGTGTCCAAAACCCAAATTGGGTTGGACAAAAAAAAAATATATATATATATATATATGCACACTATTTTTCTAAATAAACTGTCAGAAGCTGTAATTTCAATGTGCAGACAACTTTGGACTTTAAAGTCGGAAGTTGCAATAGTCTTTTCGTCCCTATTGTGATGTATATCCAAGTCAAATGGCTTCTCGAACAAGAACAGATCCTCATCATCAGAGAAGAGAAGAGATGTTGGAAGGGGAAGATATTCTGATTCAAGATTAAAGGCCATTGCACACCGAGTTACGAAATTTTTGTATGCGTTTTCTTGTATTCGTGATTCGGTGGCTCTGAATTGTCAAAACACCATTCAAACTGCTTGCTACGGATGCGGAAAATACAGAAAATCGAACCCGATCCGATTTTTTTTATGACGGACGAAAGTTTCGGAGGCAGTGTTGACATAACGTGAGGTCGTATTTATTTTTTAACGTGCGAAAATATCTGATGCGGATTTTGGACTCGCGTTTTTTGTGTTCACACCCAAGCGATTTCCGCTGACGATGAGCCAGGTCAACATGCCAATTCATTCCCTGACATTAGATGGCGCTAAATACCCCGGTCCACAAAGTGCTTCTGACACTCGCTTGTCACTCAGAAGAAGAGAGCAAGTTTGTCGCGTTTGTCATATAGTTTTTTATTCTCGTTGGTGTCTCTTTATATAGACAACAACAAGACCAGCAGCTCTACATTCATTTTGCCTTGCATCTTCCTCGTATTATTTCTTCCCGTATATCTTCTTCGCCGTTACGTATGCGTGCAGCGTGCTCGGCAAGACCGTTTTGAGTTTGAGCGCCCCCAAGTTGTGTTTTACTGTAACTTCAGAAGCTCCAGACACGTGAGCAAAAGCGCCAATCTCATTGGTCGGATAGTTTTTGACGCGGCGCGTCAAACAAAAAAAACGAACCCGAGGCGTTTTAAAGAAAATGACGCTTTTACGCGTGGCGTTTTACGGGTCGGTGTGCACACTAACACTGGCGGCCATTGTTTAGTCACGAGGCGTTAAACGTTGGCGAATATCGCACGCGAAATTCGTCCCGGTGTGAACAGGCCTTAAGGGTGCGGTTACACGACAGCGATGCATTTAAAACAGAATTTTTTTCCTTTGAGATTTCCACGTATAGGCGACACCATTGTCACAGATCCGGAAAACGACTAAAAACGCTGTTTTCTGCTGCCAGGCCATTAGATGGCGATGAAACACTATAGACTGAACACGTAATACGCATGTGCATGATGTCATCGTCTTCACAGATCCGCGTTTTTGTTTCTTTCACGGAGACCGTTTTCAAAAACTTGAACTTTGAAACCCGTTTTCAAAACTTTGCGTTTTAAGGAACCCAAAACGGCGTCGTCCTGTAAACGAACAGCCAAAACGCATAAAAAGTTTGACATTTTTAGTTGAAAAGCGCTGTCGTGTTAACAGCCGCTAAGAGGCACAGGAATAAAAAAAATATGTGCACGGATAAGTTAAATCATTTATAATAAACACAGCAATATTCCATAAACAATAAGAACTGTCAATCTTGATTTGATGGTGCCTTTAACCCCCCGCAGAGGAGCAGATGTTAAGGGAAGGTTACCCTGCGTACACTACTTCATGTGCCTGGCTGGGTTATACTGACCAGCAGCTGACCCAGGTATGCCTGATCTTTGGCTGTTTCGGTTTCTGTTATAATCATATTCTGAGCTTAACACATATATTTGCTTTGAATAGCTCTGCTCTGAAGCTCTTGCCCAAGGATGGACTAAATTTAAAGTGAAGGTCGGGGCCGATTTGCAGGATGACATCCGTAGATGCAGGATTATCCGAAAGTTGATTGGACCAGAAAACACCCTGGTGATTCTCAGTCAGATATGTATACATTACAAAACAGTAGATAGATATTTCAACCTGATCAGATTTAGCTTAAAGGGATAGTTCACCCAAAAATGAAAATTGGCCCATGATTTACTCACCCTGAAGCCATCCTAGGTGTGTATGACTTTCTTCTTTCAGACGAATACAATCAGAGTTATATTCAAAAATGTCCTGGCTCTTCCAAGCTTTGTAATGACAGTGAATGGCGTTTCTGTTTTGAAGTCCATAAAAGAGCATCTATCCATCATAAAAGTGCATCTGATATAATGGATAGATGCTCTTTTATGATGGATAGATGCACTTTTATGATGGATAGATGCACTTTTATGATGGATAAATGCCCTTTAATGATGGATAGGTGCACTTTTATGATGGATAGATGCACTTTTATGATGGATAAATGCCCTTTAATGATGGATAGATGCACTTTTATGATGGATAGATGCACTTTTATGATGGATAGATGCACTTTTATGATGGATAAATGCCCTTTAATGATAGATAGGTGCACTTTTATGATGGATAGATGCACTTTTATGATGGATAAATGCCCTTTAATGATGGATAGATGCACTTTTATGATGGATAGATGCACTTTTATGAAGGATAGATGCACTTTTAAGATGGATAGATGCACTTTTATGATGGATAAATGCACTTTTATGAAGGATAGATGCACTTTTATGATGGATAAATGCACTTTTATGATGATAGATGCACTTTTATGAAGGATAGATGCACTTTTATGATGGATAAATGCACTTTTATGATGATAGATGCACTTTTATGAAGGATAGATGCACTTTTATGATGGATAGATGCACTTTTATGATGGATAAATGCACTTTTATGATGGATAGATGCATTTTTTTGATGGATAGATGCACTTTAATGATGGATAGATGCTCTTTTATGATGGATAGATGCACTTTTATGATGGATAAATGCACTTTTATGATGGATAGATGCACTTTTATGATGGATAGATGCACTTTTATGAAGGATAGATGCACTTTTATGATGGATAGATGCTCTTTTATGATGGATAGATGCACTTTTATGATGGACAGATCCTAGGATGGCTTCAGGGTGAGTAAATCATGGGCTAATTTTAATTTTTGGGTAAACTATCCCTTTAAGTTGAATGTTAAGTTGGTCTAGACTATGAACGGAGGTCTGCATTTGGTCGGAGAGTTTAATGGCCTTTTTTCTGTCAGATGATTGATGCCAACCAGCGGTGGGACGTTAACGAAGCGGTTGATTGGGTCACCAAGCTGGCAGAGTTTCACCCTCTGTGGATTGAGGAGCCCACGTGTCCAGATGATATTCTGGGTCATGCTTCCATCTCGAAGGTAAACTGGTTCACTGTGTTCATTATTAGACCATGTTAGTCAGGTTTTGAGGGTTTTTGTCTTGTTTTTAGGCACTTGCACGCTTTGGTATTGGAGTGGCCTCTGGAGAGCAGGTGAGAGTGTATTTATTGTATAAAGCCCGTTCACACTAACAATGATAACTATAACGATAACTATATTAGCATCCACAACATCCGACAATATCATTTTGTTTATTCTAAGGGTAGTGCAGTTTTGTTGTTTGCCACTTTAAATATGTGAGGTTGGATTCTGATTGGCTGTTAATGTTTGTATCGTTCATCAGCTGGAAGTTTTTCTGAAAGTGAGTGTAACGATATCGTTTCTCTTTACCAATTATCTTTATAGTTGTGGTGTGACTATGCTATTTTATATTTAGAAGGATTTTTAGAACTATACATTTATATTTATCGTTATCATTATCATTATAGTTATCGTCTTAAAGGGATAGTTCACCCAAAATGAAAATTCTGTAATTAATTACTCACCCTCATGTCGTACCAAATCCATACGATTTTTTTAATCTTCTAAACAAAAAATGAAGGCCTTTTTAAGAAATCTGAGAGATTTCAGTCCCTCCATTGTCAGTCTATGCAACTACCACATTGATGCTTCAAAAAGTTCATAAAGAGATCGTAAAACGAATCAAATGAATTGAGCAGTTTAGTCCAAATTTTCTGAAGAGACTCAATCGCTTTATATGATAAACAGATTAATTTAGGCTTTTATTCACATATAAACATTGACCAGCGAACATAAATAGCTCAACCGAACATGCTTGAGGTGAATTTGAACTAAACTGCTCAATTCATATGGTTTAGTTTTACAATCTCTTTATGTACTTTTTGATGCATCAAAGTTGAATATTCAATAGCTTGACCTGTTATTGAAATCTGTTGTGTTTTTTGTTTTCTGTCAATGCCATTTTAAAGGGATATTTCATCATTTAATCACCCTCATGTTCCAAAACCAGGGGCGTAGGAACCGGGGGGGACGGGGGGGACGTGTCCCCCCCAATATTGGAGACAGACGCATTTGTCCCACCCAAAAATGACACCGCGGAAGACAAAAATTATTTGCCAACTCTCACGCATTGGCCGTGAGACACACGTATTTGATTGGTTTCACTATCCAAAGGTCGAGAGCGCATTATTGTAGCGCGAAAGTACATTAATATAATGCGCGAGCGTGAATCTCTCTGCTCGCGCGCGGAATATGATGTGCCGAGCGCGAATCTCCCACGAGCTCTCAGATACACTTCTCTTGTAGGAATTCTCTCTCTGGGCTGGCTCGCTCAGAGAATATGCCTGCACTTAAAACGTGTTCAGTGCAATCGCGAATCTCTCCTCTTCCACAGTTAACAATTTTAGGTTATAAGAACGTTCAATTCTCCCTTTATATAAACGTTGTATTAACGTTCTTGCTTGGTTATAAGAACGTTATTCAAACGTTCAATTCTCCCATTAGGCTATATAAACGTTCTCTTAATGTTTTTCTAAGATATAATGAAAAACGTTTTATTCCACTTATTAAAACCTTTATATATATATATATATAATATATATATATATATATATATTATATATATATATATATATATATATAGGCTATAACAAGGTATCCATAGAAGAACCTAAAACAAGAACTTTCAGATTTTAAAATGAAGACAAAAAATATATAGAAAGATAATTTTAAAAAAGACCCATGAATCATGTCTAATATGTGTAATGTAGTCCACTGAAGTCGAGTTGAATTGAACCCAAATAGTTTATTCCAATAAACCGATTTGGGTTGAAGTGACAATATGATGCAGAAAATATGATGCAGAAAAAATTTGATGCAGATATCTAAATCAGAGAATTCATAGGTTCGTCGATTATCTTATAAATAAATACATGATCAGGATTTCGTGTCTTCCTCCTCGTTTTGAGCCAAGAAAAACCCCTCCGTATTGTCATTGGGGACTGAGCCTCCCTAAAATTAAAATCTTAAAATCACCCCTGGTCCCCCCCAATGTTAAACTCATTCCTACGCCCCTGTCCAAAACTATATACCATTTATTCTGCAGAACACAAAAAATATACTTTAAGAATCTTTTAGTCTTCAATGGTCCTCATTATCAGGTTATTGTTATCGTGATATATCAGGTATATCAATGTTATATCAGTTCAGTTACGCCTTTATCAGGTATATCATTATATCAGGTATTAATATACAGGTATTACAGGTTATATCAGTTATTCAGTTATTATCAGTATTATCAGGTTATTATCAGGTTATATCAGGTTATTATCAGTTATATCAGGTTATTATCAGGTTATATCAGGTTATTATCAGTTTTATCAGGTTATTATCAGTTATTATCAGGTATAATTATCAGGTTATTATCAGGTTATTATTCAGGTTAATTATCAGGTTATATCAGGTTATTATCAGGTTATTATCAGGTTTATATATCAGGTTATTATCAGGTTTTTATCAGGTTATATCAGGTTATTATCAGGTTATATCAGGTTATTATCAGGTTATTATCAGGTATAATTATTCAGGTTATTATCAGGTTATATCAGGTTATTATCAGTTATTCAGGTTATATCAGGTTATTATCAGGTTATTAATCAGGTTATTATCAGGTTATATCAGTTATATCAGGTTATTATCAGGTTATTATCAGGTTATATCAGGTTATTTATCAGGTTATTATCAGGTTATTATCAGGTTATTATCAGGTTATTATCAGGTTATATCAGGTTATTATCAGGTTATATACAGGTTATTATCAGGTATTATCAGTTATATCAGGTTATACAGTATTATCAGGTTATATCAGGTTATTATCAGTTATTATCAGGTTATTATCAGGTTATATCAGTTATATCAGGTTATATCAGGTTATTATCAGGTTATATCAGGTTATTATCAGGTTATATCAGGTTATTATCAGGTTATTATCAGGTTATATCAGGTTATTATCAGGTTATATCAGGTTATATCAGGTTATATCAGGTTATTATCAGGTTATTATCAGGTTATATCAGGTTATTATCAGGTTATTATCAGGTTTATCAGTATTATCAGGTTATTATCAGGTTATATCAGGTTATTATCAGGTTATTATCCGGTTATTATCGGGTTATATCAGGTTATTATCTGGTTATTATCAGGTTATTATCAGGTTATTATCAGGTTATTATCAGGTTATTATCAGGTTATATCAGGTTATTATCAGGTTATTATCAGGTTATTATCAGGTTATATCAGGTTATTTATTATACCTGCTAATAACGGTATACCTGCTAATAACGCATTAGCAGGTATACCTTGCTAATGCGTATGGATCAGTCCCACACCAGCTGATAACCTACGCCATGGAGTTCTTCCATATGCCCTCCTGCATAAAGAACATGGTTGCATCCTACTTCAATGACCTGCAAATGTGCTTTGCCCTCCAAGATTTTACCACCGGGTGGCAACAGTTAGAAGTAGGAATCGCCATGGGTTGTGCCATCTCTCCCATCTTGTTCGTGTCAGCCTTTGAGGTAATCCTCGTCGGAGCAAGACAAATGGTTGGGGGGATCAAACTACCATCAGGGCAGAGACTACCCCCACTGAGGACGTACATGGACGATGTCACCAGCCTCCTTCAGACAGCAGCATGCACATCAAGATTGCTGAAAAGGATGGACGAGTTGATGGCGTGGGCACGAATGAGGATCAAGCCTTCAAAATCACAGAGCCTGTCTCTCAGAAGAGGTGTCAGAAATGACAGCACCTGTTTCGTCGTAGGGGGAGAGAAAATCCCACGCCTCTCTGAGCAACCCATTAAAAGCCTGGGGAGGCAGTACACGGCAGAGCTTACGGACAAACAGATGGGGAGAACTGTGATGAAACAGCTCTCAGAAGGACTGGCAAAGATCGACCAAAGCCAACTCCCAGGAAAGTACAAGGTCTGGTGCTACCAGTTTACACTCTATAGGAGGGTGATGTGGCCACTGAAAATGAGTGAGATCCCCTCATCCACTGCAAGCAAGATGGATGGAAAAGCCAACACATTCATCCGAAAGTGGTTGGGGCTGCCACGGTGCCTCTCAGAAACAGGCCTCTTCGGAAGGAACACCCTGCAGCTGCCACTTCAATCAATCAGTCTGGGCTACAAGCAGGAAAAGACCAGGCTGGTTCTCGAGTTGAGAGAGTCTGCTGACCAGACTGTAAGGAATGCAAACCCTAAGGTTCGGACAGGCCGAAAGTGGAACGCCCAAACGGAGGTCGACCAAGCTGTTAGTCGTCTGCAACATCAAGAGATTGTCGGCAGAGTCCAGGCAGGAAGAGCAGGGCTAGGGTGGGGAGAAGCGCCACGGTTCTGGTCCAAGACCAACCACAAAGAGAGGAAGGAGATGGTGGTGGCGGAGGTGACAAGAATGGAGAAAGAGCACTACAAGGTCAAGGCTGTGTCGCAGGGCCGACAGGGAAGGTGGACAACCTGGGAGGGAATTGTAAACCGAAACATCACCTGGGCAGACCTGTGGAAAATCCCGCAGGCAAGGCTCAGCTTCCTTATCCGTGCAACCTACGACACACTTCCCTGTCCTCGGAACCTTCACCAGTGGTTCGGGAGTGAGGAAGGCTGTACACTCTGTAATACCCCTAACGCAAGCCTCCAGCACATCTTGTCAGGCTGTAAGATTGCGCTTTCCCAGGGACGCAGATGGCGTCACGACCAGGTCCTGAGAAAGCTAGCCGAGGTGATAGAGAGGCGTCGACAGGGCAACAAAGGGGTACCATCAGCAGAGAACCACAACCACATCACCTTTGTCACGGAAGATGGGGGAAGAAGAAACTTCAGGCCAAGAGAAACAGCTAGGCCGTTTTCCCCTGACCAGGAGTGGAACATGACAGTTGATCTCGACAGGCAGCTTCGTTTCCCGGTCGAGATTACTGCTACATCTCTCCGCCCCGACATAGTGGTGTGGTCTAACAAGGTTAAATCCGTGCTCCTCATTGAGCTTACAATACCAGCGGAGGAGGGGATGGAGGCCGCCTATGAACGTAAGAAGGCCAAGTACTCAGAGCTGACTGCTGAGTGCCGGGAGGCTGGCTGGAAGACCTCCATCTATCCAGTGGAGGTTGGATGCCGAGGCTACGTGGGACTGTCAACCACACGCCTTCTGAGGGACATAGGAGTGACCGGAGGGAACCTAAAGAAGGCAACCAAAGAGCTAGCGGAGGAGGCAGAGAAGGGGAGCTTTTGGCTCTGGCTGAGGAGGAAAGACAAGAGCTGGGGAAAGAACAACTAACCCCATTAACAGCAGCAGAGGGCAACATCTATCAGCTGCAGGGGGTGACAGGGAGACGTCCCTGTCACTGCTCCGCCACCAGGAGACGTTCCAGGATTAAAAAAGTGAAACGTTGGTGAATGGTGGTTCCTGGCTGATGACCCTGCAGCTGACCCGTGGGCACCGGAGGAGGTGCGACCGGCAGCAATGCCTAGCAGGTTTTCCATCTACCTGTACTTTTCACTGAATTATCAGGTTATATCAGGTTATATATTATCAGGTTATTATCAGGTTATTATCAGGTTATTATCAGTTTATATCAGGTTTATCTAATCAGGTTATTATCAGGTTATTATCAGGTTATATCAGGTTATTATCAGGTTATTATCAGGTTATTATCAGAGTTATATCAGGTTATTATCAGGTTATTTATTATTATCAGGTTACTATCAGGTTATAGCAGGTTTTTATCAGGTTATATCAGGTTATTATCCGGTTATTATCAGGTTATAATCAGGCTATATCAGGTTATTATCAGGTTATAGCAGGTTATTATCAGGTTATATCAGGTTATTATCAGGTTATAATCAGGTTATTATCAGGTTATTATCAGGTTATATCAGGTTATTATCAGGTTATAATCAGGTTATAATCAGGTTATTATCAGGTTATCTCCTTTTGTGTTCCATAGAATACGGTCAACTATCTCTTTAAGTTTATTTTGAGATGTCGGTTCTGTATCTATATATATGTGTGTGCTTGTTTGCAGTGCCATAACCGCGTGATGTTCAAGCAGTTTCTTCAGGCCTCAGCTCTACAGTTTGTTCAGATTGACAGCTGTAGAGTGGGCAGTGTCAATGAAAACCTTGCCATCATTCTAATGGCTGCTAAGTTTAACGGTAAATCAAGTGTAAATATTATCCACAGATGTCTATGAAACGTATGAATGATTGTCAGCTGATCTAGATGTGGTGTGTGATGTTCTTCTTTGCAGTTCCTGTGTGTCCTCATGCGGGGGGTGTGGGACTGTGTGAGCTTGTTCAACACCTCATTCTGTTTGACTACATTTCTGTGTCTGCTAGTTTAAGTAATAGGTATGTGTATTGAAAAAATATGTGTGTTGCTCTTTTTTTAAGTCTAATGCTTTGAAGCCTTGATGCTTACTGAAAGAAATAGTTCACCCTAAACTGATGTTGTCATTTACACACCCTCATCATCATCATATTATTATTATTTACATTTTTTTTGTAACACTTAACAATAAGGTTTCAGTTGTTAACACTAGTTAACTACATTAGTTAACATGAACTAACAGTTCCTTCAGATCTTCAGCATGAACTGTTTGAGCATAACGTTGAGTTTTTGCTGTGTGTGTCACAGGATGTGTGAGTACGTGGATCATCTGCATGAACACTTCAGAAGCCCCACCATCATCACACATGCCCACTACAGGCCACCAACGGTGAGTTCATGAAGACATGTGGAAAACTCATAAAGGAAGGGATATCTTATGCTATTGCACGATGAACTGTTATTTACAGGGACTTTCTCTTTCACGTCCTTCTTGCGCTTGAATCCTTTAAAATCACATTACAGTGCACACAGAGGAACCGATGCACGTCTCATTGAATGAAGCTGGTTCTCCATACCCAATCTTACTTACAATCTTACGACTTTTACTATGCCACTGTTAACACACGTATATTAAAGTGTTTCTCCCTGAAACACTCGTGTGTGTAAAACTAGTTGATCAGTGTCTTTGAAATAGCTGAAATAATTTTGTGAATTAATATGGATGTGCCCACTTGGAACTACTTTAGTTATAGAAAAATAAATCAGCAAAGCAGAATACAATTAGATAAGTCAAATGTTATTAATATTAATAATGTATAAATACTTATAGTGTAATAAAATTATGAGCTAATTACATTTTTGTGTAATAGGGCTATTACATTTATACATTATGAACTCACAAATTGATAACTCCAATTAATTCTACAAAATAATACTACTGTATAATGACTACTGCACATAATAATCAGTCAAATGTAATAAAATATAATCTTCATCATATAATAATTTTAAAATGAAAATATTTATGCTAAATTGTCACTAAAATCACAATGCAAAAACAATAATAAAATTTTAGTGTCCTTGTTACATGTACTTACTCCAGTAATAACTGTAAATTATGCATAATTACATGCAACTAACCCTCAACCAAACCCTAATCTTAACCTCAACTTTATAGTAAGTACATGTTATTAATTATTATTACTCACTGCTTAAATGTATCAAGGGGACCTAAAATAAAGTGTAACCTACTAAATCAAATAATTGTGTGACAAACATGTATAAAATGAAAAGTTTTGAATTAATAGGATAATAAATGAGTGTTTCTACATCTCCAGGACCCGGGATTCTCTTGTGAAATGCTGGAAGAATCCGTGGAAAAGCATCAGTATCCCGAGGGAGAGGTTTGGAGAGACATTGAGAAGCAGTAAACATCGCACACACTGTACACGATACTGTACTGGGAAATCAGCAAATTAATATCATTCAGAAACAAACTCCAAACCCTGCTAGATTGTCTTGATTGGCAAACTATGAACGGGGAATTAAATGTATTCTTAAAAGGGATAATTTTAAGGAATATGGAGTTTTTTTTACTCTTTTATATCCAATTTTAATGATCTTAAAGGTTATTTGCTCATGTTGCATTATGAATGTTGAAATCGAACAGGTGTGTGTTGAAACTTGTCTTTGCTTTACTAGTCTCGACTTGGGAAGTGACTAACAATGGAGATATTAACCAATCAAATGAAAGACGACGTGTAAGGGGTCATTCACACACAACGGGTTTTTTGCGTTTTTTTAAATATATAGATATGTTTTGTCGTGGGTTAGACTCACAGCCAGCCAATAATAAACGTTCATGCTAAGAGAAACTTGGGTTTCGTGTCTGGTAATGTCTGGAAAGTCAGATAGTAGCCTATATTGAGTATATTTTTTGATGAAAATTTCTATGATAATATGTAATTTGCATACTTGAATTAATTTGTACAAAGTACTTCCCACTGACTCCACAGCTGCTTATAGATTCCTTGTTTAACACTAAATTTATGCTCGTAATGATTATGATATTACAATATAAAGATAATATTTGAGTTTTGTATGTTGATCCAAGTGAAAATCAATTCACACATGCAATGCATACTTTGATTTAATATTGTACACAATGTTTTATGCTAACATTGCTCATATTTTCTTTTAAATCATATACTTTTACCTCATATGGAACATTTTTACATACTTTCTCCATTAAAATGTAATGATGAAGTGATGGAGTATTTACTGTTATTTGCCGTCAGGAGGCGCCGTTTCTCTTCACATTAAAGTCATCTGGAGATCAGTGTTTCTATTGAAGACTAAAGGGCATTAGATGCGAGATTCATGAACTCTTACAGGCTTTAATGATGAAGAATCAAAGCTTTGTCCTCACACTGACCTCTTTGTTTCATGAACGATTTTAGACATGAGAGAATGCAGGATTTATAATTACTATACTTACAGACGTCCATCAAACCCAGCAGATTGAAGAGGTTTTAGTTGACCTGATAATATTAATGAACTGAGCTTATGAAAGCAAACAAGTAAACACAGCATTGATGAATTAAATGAGTCCAGCCGTCAGTTGCAGAACAATTATCATATAGGTTCAATTTCAATTATTCATGTGTAGTTGCACCAATGGTTATGAGAATCACTGTCATAAATCATATAATCTACTTAGTTCTCACTCAGTTCTGGATTTCCTTGTAGACTTGATAAAGGTTCACATCAGTGGAAAAGAACAACACAGTCCTTATGCCAACACACATGACCTTTAAAGGAACGGTTCTGAAATGAGATGAAATGCTGTAGTTTGCAACAGCACAGAGTTCATTTTAGACTAATAATTTGAGAGATTTTTGCTTTCTAACCAAGTTTTTGGACATAATGTGCTCCATTTACATCAAACTTTTCTTTTAAGTAAGTTAAAGAAGTTTTGGTAACACTTAGGTACAATAGTTACTGTATTAACTAACAAGAACTAACAATGAGCAATACATTTATTACAGTATTTATTAATCTTTGTCAATGTTAAAGGAATAGTTCACTTTTAAAAAAACTTTTGCTGATAATTTACTCACCCCCATGTCATCCAAGATTTTCATGTCTTTCTTTCTTCAGTCGAAAAGAAATTAATGTTTTTGATGAAAACATTCCAGGATTTTTCTCCATATAATGGACTTCAATGGGACCCAAACGGTTCAAGGTCCAAATGACAGTTTCAGTGCAGCTTCAAAGGGCTTTAAACGACACCAGACGATGAATAAGGGTCTTATCTAGGACCCTTCGAGTCATGACTCGAAAAAAGGTTTGTTAATTTTGATGAACGAGTTCGAACAGGAGAGTCACGAACGCTCATCACAGAACAGAGCAAGGCGAGCATTTGTGCTTATAAAACGTAAACCTTTTTATTTATTTTTGAAATGAGCGATGGTTTGGCTGGATAAGACCCTTATTCATCGTCTGGTCTCGTTTAAAGCCCTTTGAAGCTGCACTAAAACTGTCATTTGGACCTTGAAACCGTTTGGGTCCCATTGAAGTCCATTATATGGAGAAAAATCCTGGAATGTTTTCATCAAAAACATTAATTTCTTTTCGACTGAAGAAAGAAAGACATGGACATCTTGGATGACATGGGGGTGAGTAAATTATCAGCAAAAGTTTTTTTAAAAGTGAACTACTCCTTTAATAAAACTCCAGCTGTTCATGTTTGTTCACAGTGCATTAACTAATGTTAACAAATACAAGATTTTATTTTAATAATGTATTAGTCAATGTTGCTGTAGAAGTATTGTTCATTCTTAGGTAATTAACTAATGTTAACTAATGAACCTTATTGTAAAGTGTTACCTATGTTTTTTTTATAAAAAATAATAATAATTCCTAAATTAAAAAAGTTGGTCACATAATTTCATTTACAAAAACGATTTAATTAAGTACAAAAACAAAGGTGTTACAGAAGTGCAATATGGATAATATTTATTTAGACAATGGCACTTTCCCCACATCAAAATAATGTAAAAAAAAAAAGAAAAAAAAAGGCAATATTATGTAGAAAAATATCCTATATGTAAACCAGAAAATGTTATGCTGGACAGTCCTGAAACATCCGTACGCTAAGCACAGAATTACAAACACTTCGTAAAAAAGAACATCATTACAAATCAATTCAAATTTCTCAGTGCAACTTGACAAACATAATATGTTGCATTTGTCGTTTTGATGTTGATCAGTTGATAGTGATGTAGTCGTCTGAATCATTCCAGCAAAACAACAAGAACAAATCATTTAGACCAACATCCCAAGGTCCCTGGATCAACGAGTGACGAAAGTAAAGTACAGAGATTGAATATTAATGCAAATGTGTAACCGGAGTGCAGCTGCTGTCTTCTATTGTTTTATTTTATTTTTACATAAATCCAACAAATGACACCTGAAAGGTAATAAAGCAAAAACCTCTGATTTAGTTTTGGTCTAGGTAAGATTATAACCTGTCTAAAGAGACGTGACATGTATTATAATAAGGAGTCAAATACATCTGAGGCGACTAATCAACATGCAAGTGAAATATTAAAAGCATCCAGACATCTCACAGAAATATGCAGCACAGTTTATACAACGTGCAACTTCAGCTTTCACTCAAACTGAACGCACAGTTAGTGGTCATGTGTTAATACAAACAAGGCCTACTAAACACTTACTTCATGTAGTATTACATGTACCTGACAAAAAATATTGACAGTTTTGTTTTAAACTGATGTCTGTAAGCATACAATACTGGAAGGAAAAAAACTGTATTAAAAAGAAATCATTATATTTTAATAAAGCAGATATTAAGCTATTTTATGGTGTATATTAGAGCTGCACGATTCTGGATAAATTGCTTTAAACAAAAATAATCGTAATTATCAGAGATCACGATTCTTCCACAATTTAACATGTGCTTTACCAGAGGTTCTGACACAGTCTATTTAAATTATTAATATTAAATCAAATCGAGTTAAGTGATTGATTCAACGACTCCCTCATTAAGTTTTTACTTGTTTCCATTTACTGGATGAATCAACATTTTTGAAGTAATCTCTTGAATTAATGATTCAATGAACAGGGTGGCCGCGGGTCCTTAAAAAGTCTTAAATAAAGTTTTCCTAATAAAAGGCCTTAAAAAGTATTAAAATGTCTTATATTCCGATTCGATGGGTCTTAAATATTTCTGGTCACATTACCGCTAAAATTTCTCCAGTCTGATGGACCCAATGTTGCAAATAACCAGTGAAGCAACGAATCGTGAGAATGATTCTGTTTTTTTTACATAAACAGCGATTGATAATCATAATGTATTTCTGGTAGCGCTGTGGAGACTCGCCTGTCTCTGTGAGAGATTTTATAGTGAGAAATCAAAACTAATGAGAGAAGAAACAGGTAAAAATTCAAAATGTTGAGTTTTTTATTTCTAACAAATGATATAGTTAAGTAACATAACATGACGGGAGCTATTTTGCTGAATATTCTCACGATTGCAAATGTTACATGGATTTTAGTTCAATAAACAAGTAGTTATTATTAAATTACTTCAATTACTTGGTTAAACATTAAATATTACATACGTATGTTATATAATGTGTTTTTCCATCACAGGTTTGGTCTTAAATTTCATTCAAAGTGGCATTAAAAAGATTGTAAAAAGTCTTAAATTTAACTTGTTTATATCTGTAGACACCATACAGTTTTTAACAGTCACATGTCGCCATCTACTGGTGTAACCAAATAATTGATACAATAATTGTTATTTGAAGTGCACAAGTTACTTTCAAAAGGTGATTTACTCTATTTCGTTTGCTACATCAGTACTATATCCAAACTATAACTTTTATCCTAAAACTTCTGTGATAATTAAATCATTGTGAGACAGAAATAATGGTTAAAAAGAAACCGTTTCATACCTATATACGTACGTGGGTGTTTGAATTGAGATTGTGATCTTTTAACAATTAATCGTGCAGCTCTTATGTAAGCATTTGTCATTATTTTTTGTTTATTCATCTAAAAGGGTAATGCAGACATTAAATTAGGATACTATAAATATTGTCCTATTTCAAGTAGAAGCCAACACTAGACTGAGAGGAGCGTAACGCTCGCTACCTTTAGCACCAGGTACTTCATTACTGATTTTTATATTTGATTTGCAATCAGCTGCAATAAATAGAAACATTGGCAAGCTCAACTTGCAATTACACGGTATGGCTCGCTAGCGGGTGGTCATGTGGTTCAAAGGAAAAAAGAGCATGAAAAACAGCACAAAACAGGAATAAAATTAATTAAAAAAAAAATAGGCTGCAACATAGTGTCGGCCCGGATCTGAGCCGTGTGGAATACACTTTATAACAGATGTGGCCCGGATCTGAGCCGACACTTCAGATATGATATGATTAAAAAAGCCACATTATGAATATATTTGTTCCATTAATTGGCAGCTAGTAAAGAAAATAAAAAATGTCCTCAGCAAGGAAGCTTAATTACTGTAGTCGCTATAGTGAGATGGCATGATCAAATTATCTGAGATGATGGATGGAAATAAGCACCACTTTCTCTGTTAAACAGAAAAACTGTTGGTTAATCCCAGACAGCAACATAGTGTCGACCCAGATCCGGCCCAAATCTGGGCCGTGTGGAATCCAGATACACTAGCGTTCAAAAGTTTGGGGTCGGTGAGATTTTTAATGTTTTTAAAGAAGTCTCTTCTGCTCACCAAGGCTGCATTTATTTGATTAAAAATACAAAAGAAACCCAGTAATATTGTGAAATATTATTACAATGTAAATCAGCTGTTTTGTATGTGAATATATAGTAAAGTGTAATTTATTCCTGTGATCAAAGCTGAATTTTCAGCATCATTACTCCAGTCTTCAGTGTCACATGATCCTTCAGAAATCACTCTAATATGATGATTTGATGCTCAAGAAACATTTATGATTATTATCACAGTTGTGCTGCTTCATATTTTTGTGCAAATCGTGATTCATTTTTTTCAGGATTCTTTGAAAGTTCAAGAGAAAAGCATTTAATAATAAATTTTTTTTTTTGCATTATTATAAATGTCTTTACTGTCACTTTTGATCAATTTAATGCGTCTTTTCTGAAGAAAAGTATTAATTTCTTTAATCGTATTGACCCCAAACGTTTAAAACAGTAGTGTATATTGATGTACAGAAACACTATGCTGCTGTTTGGGTCGCTGCTTTGAGTATTTGTGGGTCATTCCTCATTCCCTCTGTATGTCAGCGGCTCGCAGTGCGTTCGCCGCCCCGGGACGGGAGCTCGCAGGTCTTGCAACACTTTACCCGGACCGAAGACACCTGACATCGGCCAAGCCATCGGAGGGTCTGGCAGAAGCGGAACGTCAAAAGGTCTCGTAAACACAACTGACCTGAAACACACAGACAGAGACCGAACATGAGAGACAGCGAGAGCGCATACATGCACTAGTGCGTTCACACATCAGGGGTTTGACCTCAAACACATTACAGCAACACCAACACCTCGAGAGAAGCAGAAAAACAATCACGCTCATCTCTGGGAATACCTGGAATAAAATCAAGTTTTTCATTAAATAAAAAAGTATAATTTTAAACCTTGCTTGGACTATGAACTGAAGTATTGCAAAAGTGTTTATAAATTTAAGAATTTGTATAAGAAAAAAATACAGGAATGTTACAAGGAAAATTATGTTAAACACACAAAAAAAGGATTTAAAAATGATGATAATTAAGTGTAAAGATATTACTGAAAATATTTGGTGATTGGGGTTGATCTACGCATAAAGCCGATGTTTCTTTTGATGTGCACAAATAGCGACAGATTTTTTCTTCCTGTTTCTTTTTTTTCGTTTATGGAAACAAAACAAAAATATTATAAAACGGCGTAAATAAATAAATAAATAATTGCTGCACAGCAAAACATAAGGGTAAGGATAATTACAGAAATCAACCCTTTTTTTTTTTACATTACTAGGCTTCTCAGAATCCAAAGTCGTATTGGTTGGGTAAACTTCTATAGTGGTGAATGAAAACTACAACAAATATAATTTTAAACGTGCATTATTCTAGATTGTTTTGACCAGCATTTTTGTTTCTGGGCCTTTTAAAGCACCACTAGATTTTTATTTTTATTTTCTAAAGACGAGAGAATTTGTAATATCCCTTACAGAAAACGCTACTTCTACATTCATCCGGATAGATTTCAAAACTGAGTTTTCAATTCACCGTCCACACTAGCGTTTTCAAGAGTTTTCCAAAGGTTTCTCATCCACACTGAAACGTCGGAAAACTAAATTCACCTTACAGCGCACACTTAAAAGCTCACTGAGATGACACAGACAGAACAGACATAATCAAGTTATCACGCAATTCTTCTGGCAGGATCATTGTATTTAGCAGAATATCTGTCTGATGCGTCCGGTCGCACTCACTCACCACGTTTGGTCTAAAACTGCTCATGTTTTGTAGCCTGGTAATACCAGACTCTGCTACTTCACTTTGCTTCGTAGACAGAGTCTGGCATAGCATAATAGAGAAGTGTTTTCTCTCCCGCTAGGGGGCGATTTCTGAAGTTTAAAATCATTGGTTACCCGTAAGCCAATCAGATAAGTTTGTTTATGACGTATGTTATGCGGCGACACAGCCGTATCGAACCACAGACATCATGCATCGAACTCAAATCTATGATCAAACTTCCACTGTAAACACTTGATGCGAGCGAAATACCGAAGTGAACATGGCTGTAAACGACCTTTTTGATCGGTGATTGATGTAATAGAATGACTGCTGCACTTGACAAGGCGCTAACAAGCAGAGAGAGAGAGAGAGAGAGAGAGAGAGAGAGAGAGAGAGAGAGAGAGAGAGAGAGAGAGAGAGAGAGAGAGAGAGAGAGAGAGAGAGAGAGAGCGAGCGAGCCCCGGCCGCGCGCGCAGTATCACGTCTTCAAACAAACAACACGAGCGCTGTCTTGCTCTCTCTCCCTCGCAAATATTAATCAAAATCAATCGACTAGTAAAAGGTCGGAACACCGCAGTTTCACGTGGAGCATTTGGAGATTTTTAGAGATTAGAGACTCTAGGAACAACATCTCAAAAAAACAACATCTCAACACTAAATTATAAAGGCCTGTCTCATATAACTTTAGACGCCTGTCTCAAATACAAGCCGGTGCAGTTCGACGATTTGGGCAAATAAAAGCCCGGGCTATTATTTGAAGTTTTACGGTATTTAAGACCTGGAAAAGAAAGGAGACACTGACCTGTCAAAAGGCTCCCCAGTTTCTCGCTGACGATCGGTAATAAACTTTTCCCAAAGGGAGTAGGGCCACAACATCACCTCCATTCAAAATGTTTAATACACACTCTTCTTGTTCGGGCTTCAGTTTGCTAATGCTTGGAATATTCTTCACAACAGAGCGAATTGCATCCGTGTCTCACTATCCGCGGTCGTTTTCGATTTCTCTGACCTAACTCTTAAACTCGGCGCTTGGCGAGTACGTCACGGCTTTCAGCCCGCCTTCTGTTTGCTGATTGGCCCGGCTGTTTTCAGGCCGGTGGAAAACAGAAAGATAGGCTGCTATCTCAGACTGACTACAGGAGTGAAATGAAATTAGCGGAAGTAGGAAGTCTGACGTAGTCAGGCTACATGTTTTGCCACAGGACAGCAAATGCTCCCAGTGCCAGGTAAATGTAAAGCAGATGATGAATCTACTTCAGACGTCACCAGACACAAGCTGTATAATACCGTCTGATAGTATGAAGCCAAACTAGATGCCACTTAGAGCCTTCACATCACAAAATGCCATATTTTCCCATAAAAAATCTCTGGTGGACATTTTTTTACCTTTGTTGGGCATGTTTTTCAGTGCATTCCGCAATACAAGAACTATTTTCTTTCTAAATACCAGTTAGAAGACATCATGTGCCTGTAAAAGGCTGATTATAAGCATACTTTAAATGCCTCATATTCAGACTTGTTTGAAATAGTGATAAGAACAAAACGCTTGGAGGAGAGACCAAAAACAAAGAAGGGTCATTGACGTCTCAGCACGACAGCTTCAGCGGGGTCACACACTGCACCCTCGCCTTCCCACAATGCACTGGGAGAAGTGACGTTCTGTGACCGGTGTCCCAATCACTTTTCTACTCGCTCAAAAATCTCAAAAGTGTCCAAGAGCCTCATGTATAAACATAGACTTCTCTAAATTAAAACACACTCTGAAAGCCTGTGTCTATATGCACACGATGGTTGGTTGGTTGGATGGATGGATGCATGATTGGTTGTAATTTCAATACAAAATTACATGGGAATATGCATATGTCGCACTTTTTAACCATGGAAAAGCATGATAGCACTGGTGTCTGGTGGTATATTGGATGAAAGCAAGGACGTATGCCCAAATACAATACAATTGTTTGTGTCGTACACGAAAGGCCAATAAAACATTGGTGTAGCAATACATTTAGAAATACAATTTTCACTCAGAAGTTGCTA
The DNA here is from genome assembly GCA_036326025.1 of Chrosomus eos. Classification (NCBI taxonomy): domain Eukaryota; kingdom Metazoa; phylum Chordata; class Actinopteri; order Cypriniformes; family Leuciscidae; genus Chrosomus; species Chrosomus eos. The sequence continues at coordinate 60,619,245 of CM070818.1, forward strand.
GTAATATTTACAATTAATTACAAAGCAATGGTATTACAATGTGTTGAAATTCTGAGGTAAAAAGACTGAAATTGTATTTTCTTGTAAAATGATCACAGTGATCCTTGTTTTATATTTACAATTATACAATAGACAAGACTAAAAACATAGAAAACCTTTCTTTTTTCAGAATAACAAAAATGTTTTGATAATAAAATCACCATAATATCAAAAGGACAATTTATATTTTTTTATGGAATATTGCAGTGTATATTATAAATGATTTATCTGAGCACTGTGCATTTTTTTTAAATTCATGTGCCTTGTAATCTTGAATCAGAATAACTTCCAACATCTCTTCTCTGATGACGAGGACGGGGCAACCTGTCACTCATGAGATCCACGTGAACGAGGGTTTGAAACACCTCCCTGTGGAGTGCCAGTGTTGAGGGGCAGTGGGGAAGAGGTTTTATTGCCAGTCCACACACACTAGTTTCTGTTGGCAAGAAAACCCAAGATCTAATTGCAGAATGTGGCACTTAGTCCCAGATCTAGCAGCTTGTAGATCAGTTTGGTTGGGATGACAGTATTAAACGCAGAGCTACAAATCCACAACTAATAGCCTCATGTAGCAGTTGTTATTGCCCAGGTGACTCAGAGTGTGTGCAGTGTGTGTAAAATTGCATCCTCCGTTGATCAATTGTACAGCCGTTTCACTTGTGTATACGTCACAATAGGGGGAACTTCAGTTTCAACTTATAACAGGGGATTGAAACCCTCTGGGTCACCACAATTTTTTTTCTTATTGAATGATTTATTGACATTTAGGGACACCTCAGACAGCAACATAGTGTCTGTCCACGTACCAAATGTGGGCCGGATCTGGGGGACAGCATTATTGTACATTCCCATATAAGTAGTTGTATCATCCAACGCAATCTTATGGCAATTCGTAAATATTTTAAGTTTTGGCAAATTGGTGGCTATTCCTTATGAATTTTTACGATCTCTACTTAAAAGTGTACTTCACTGCTGCCAAAATGGGCTTTCATTAATATTTGAAAGAAAAACTTGTCTGCATATGTAGTAGAAAGGCTAAAAAATGCATGATGCATGTTGCGGTCCAAGGCCACTCCCACCAGTCTGCTATTGATACGCTTACCAGAGTCAAACATCGACTTACTTTAGTAGGAAATGCTTTTTAGCAAGCTTTTAGTCATGATGGTGTTGACTTGTATTGTTCGCAGCCAGGTGCAAGAATTCAATTCCGCATTGAAGGCAGTGGCTAAAGGCTTCAAAAAAATCGTAATGATAATGAAAAGTGTTTTATGACAAACGGAGGGGAAAAAACTGAAACACTGTTGCATACAGGAAAGAAAGCGGTTGCCATAGTGTTCCATTTTTACCATAATGCTGATTAAACAGAGACAGTAAGATTCAATTTTCAGAGCATTTATAACAAGCATGCATAATTTGTTGTCTTCAGTAATTCAGTGCATATTTTGCTTCTCACAAAAAAAGGTTATTGTAAAGCGTAGCTTCTAACATATACATGCAAAGCTTCCTTCCTAGCTTTTGCTTTGTCTCTCAACACACACACACACACACACACACACACACACACACACACACACAACACACACACACACACACACACACACACACACACACACACACACACACACACACACACACACACACACACACACACACACACACACACACACACACACACACACACACAGCCTGTGAAAGCTGTCATGTTCTGTCAGCTCAAAGAAAGTTAAAGCCCACACTTCACATGGTGCAGTCTGCTCATCTACGACTGTGTCATTCAGAGTTCATTCAGTCACAGGTTATGTATGATTCACAGCACATTTACCATATTCATAATACATATCAAAGAGTGTCAGTGCCAAGTGAGGCTGCAGAACAAATCGATGAGCAGATACTAAAAGCAGTGAATTAATGGACTGAGCATTAAAGGGTTAGTTCACCCAAAAATGAAAGCATCACACACATGACCAGCGTCGGCCAATAGTGAGCCTACGTGAACTCACTCGAGGCCCACACAGAAGAAAATGAATAGTTGAATAAAGTCGTTATTTTTGGGGGGTTTTGCGCAAAAAAACTTATTCTTTTCGCTTGATAAACTTAAAGGGGTGATGAACTGAGAAATCAAATTTTACTTGAGCTTTTGACATCTGAGAGGTCATCATATTATAAGAATATCCTGTAAGTTTCAGAACTGAAAACGTCCTTGTTAGTCCAATAAAAGCTTTTATTGACACCAGGCTCAGCAAACGACTCGTTTTTCAAAGTGGGGAAAAATGACGTCAAAGAGGATAAAACACCACCCCCGCAGAAGAAGATCAACGCCTGCTTCAACCATAGGCTTCAACACGGCCGGTTTAGCCCCGCCCACCGATTCGTGCATTTTACACGCATACATAGCTAAATAACATAGATGCCTACCTAAAATATTGTGCAGTGCCTGGTTGTGGAAGAAGACAGTCGCTGCATAAGCTTCCTCTGGAGTCCAATAGGAATGCTTAAACTTGATTTTTAATGACGTTCCAGCTGATGTGGGTCCGTTTGTTCCCTTCATTTCACTGAGGATTGTTTTGTAAACAAGACACAGGTCGAGACTGGATTTGCAGACCGATTAAGAATAAAAAACGGTGCTGTGCCTTCTATATTGGATCCGACAGGAATGGTGCAACACACTTATGTGAGTAAAATTTTTATTTAAAAAGTAATAATAATCCGATAGGCTAGTATTGCATTGTAACAGATTGTTTGATATCTAATAATTATGTGTATGTGTATCAGTCTAATCGTTACTGACCAGTTGAAACTCATAATATGCAAAACTGTTATCCACTCACAGCAGTGGGCGTTTACTTCCAAGTCTTCAATGCGAGACGCCCATAAAAACCGAGCGTTTTTCAGCTAGGCTCAAAACTAGGGTAGAAAATAGCCTATTACTTATTCATTTTGATGTTTTTGAATGTAAAAACCAAGCGAACGTTATAAGTTGACCTCAGACAACAATATAAATAATTTTAAAAAGCCAGTTCATGACCCCTTTAAGGTTGAGCCACTGTAGTCACTTGGACTATTTAAACAATCTAGTCCAGTCTTTAATAACTTTTCTGGGCTGGCAGATATCAATTACCTGCTTAAATGAGAGATTAACTGTACCATTCATTCATATTATCCAATATTTTAATCATTGCTTTCAATAAAAAAAATTCAGATATACATTATTGTTAAAGGAGAAGTTCACTTTTAAAATGAAAATTCTGTCATCATATACTCACCCTCATGTTGTTTCAAACCTGTATGAATTTCTTTCTTCTGCTGAACATAAAGGAAGATATTTAGAAGAATGTCAGTAACCAGGCAGTTTCTGGTTCCCATTGACTTTCATAGTATATTTTTTTCCTAATATGGAAGTCAATGGGAACCAGAAACTGCCTGGTTACTGACATCTTCCTTTCTGTTCAGCAGAAGAAAGAAATTCATACAGGTTTGAAACAACATGAGGGTGAGTATATGATGACCGAATTTTCATTTTTAAAAGTGAACTTCTCCTTTAAGTATAATCATAAATGAACAATAACCTCTAATTACAACTCAATCATTGAAAAGAACAGTGTGTGTGAAATAATAAAAGACTTGCACATTCCAAACACATGCACGCACGCACGCACGCACGCGCACATGCACACACACACACTTCCTGTATTTACATGATTTATTCCACACAGAGAAGCAGACTGAATCCCGTGACACACAGTGGCCTTCGGCTGGTAGAGGACTCATTAATCCGGTCTGAACTCCCCCCTCCTCCCCAACATCCTGCAGGAGCAGCTTTAAAGGGATACTCATTTTACAACTCCCCCAGAGTTAAACAGTTGGGTTTTACCGTTTTCGAATCCATTCAGCCGATTTTCTGATATTTAGAAGAATATCAGTAACCAGACAGTTTCTGGTCCCATTGACTTCCATAGATTATATTTTTTCCTACTATGGGAGTCAATGAGACCAGAAACTGTCTGGTTACTGATATTCTTCTAAATATCAGAAAATCGGCTGAATGGATTTGAAAACGGTAAAACTCAACTGTTTAACTCTGGGGGAGTTGTAAAATGAGCCTATTTCCAAAAAAGTGGAGTATCCCTTTAAACAATGCTGAGGAGTCGGAGTGATACAGGAAATGTAGTTTGTGTTTATTTTTGGTCACTCATTCAGTACTCAAGCCAAATCAGCAGGCAGTAAGCAAATCTCATGGTAACTATGGAAAATCACAGTTTTCCAATCAGGGATTTCCGCCAACCTTTAGCATGAAATCAGAATTTGGATCATATACTTCTTTAATGCAAGTTTCTCGCATAAGTATGTTGAGTCGTGAAAATATGTATTTTTAATCTTCCATCAATAATTTCCAACAAAATCACATATGAAACTGATTTTCTTTTGAACTGGTGTTGCTTTTACCTAAGTTAATGTTACCTAAGTTTAAGTCAATGTGCTTTTTCGTAACAGCATTTTTTTGTTGCTGTTGTTATAGACAGAACAACCCATAAAAACATTGCAAATAAGAATTGCAAATTTCCTTAATGTCTCCTACTGAAGACAGCATTGATAATAAACAGAAAGCAAATAGAGACTATCACAGATTTTAATATGAACTCAAACTTACTCTTCAAATTCTTCCAGAAACAAATCTGTATGTTAACAATTACTTTTCCTAAAGACTCCCAGCTAACAGAGAACTTAAAAAAAAATAAAAAATAAAGTTAAAGTTACTGAATTTTTGTTCATTGTTCACTTTGGCCGAAGTTATCTGGTCTTTAATAATGTTCTCAATGCAAAAAGATTATGTAAACATTGTTCATGGAAAGTTTTTTACCTGAAACGTTTAGTTAAACTTTTAAAAGTTTTACTTGTTACTTTTGAATGTTCTCTGAACATTCTGAAACGTTTCCATAATGCTTGCAAAATTGTACAATTGAATGTTCCCTTAATGTTCGTACAACTAAGAAAAAACGTTTCAAAAGCGCTTTGATCTTTTAGAGAACACTCAAAAATATTTTTTTTATGACTTAATGGGAATGTAAGTGAAATATTCTTAGCATGTCATTTTGTTAGCTGGAGTTTTGGGAGAAAACTTAGCAGTCTGCTAAGTGAATAAATGTAATAGCATTTCTTAATGGTTTGTTAGCACAATGTTTTAAAGATATACTGTGCCACAGGGTTAACTTGTTATATAACAGCCTTCATTAAACTGTGTAAGAAAGTAACAGCTGACTTCAGTTGAAATGCCATGAAAATCCACTTGTGATCTACTTGGACAGCGTCAAAAGAATTCAATCCAAACACTTATGCAAGACCTCTCTCAACATCCAAAACACTGTCAGTGAGGTGATCTCATCTGCAGCGTGCCTTGCCAAAAGAGGTTATTATCTGAGGCAAAGGAAAAAACAATACTATTAATAGCCCTTTGGGACGCCATCATTTACAAATCTGGAGTGGGGAAGTCCACAGAAGGCACCCAGGATGAAAAATCAGTGAAGCAAAACCCCCTCAGGACCCAAACAGGACCAGGTTTTTGGAAGCTGGTCAAGAAGCCAATTAATTTACAATCCAACACCAACAAACAAACTGAAACAAAGAAAGGAGATCCTATTCAGAAGACTGTTGAAGTCAAGTATTCCAGGGCTGGGAGTCTGGATCTAGTGTAAAGAATCAACCAACTAAATCATTAAATAATGGGTACAAATGGAAATTAAAGCCCCGTTCACACCGCCAGCGATTTTGTCGCTACATGTCGCTAGTCTCTGTACTGTGAAGTCGCTTGTGGGCGTTCGTAGTGCTGCCGCTCTACTGGTATTGGTAGACTACACGTCTGGCCATATCTATACAAAATACCATCAGAAGTGATATATACTGTATATATATATATACAACTATATATTTTTTTATTTGACTAGGAATTAGGCTCAAAAGAAACAGTATGTTGTTGGGAGAGTATTACCACAGCAGTGTTCAGTGGATTAAATAATTTACAAGATTAACGATCGATCAATCAACAAATTAAACTCACTCATTCTGTCATATATTACTAAAACGTCATTTGAATTTGACAAATAATCAATTTTCTTGTCCCTAATAGTCAACATAATGCAGGGGAAACTGTAAAAT